>LPNX010935476.1:251263-266478 GCA_001517045.1 Pseudotsuga menziesii | reverse complement strand
GAGAGAGAGAGAGAGAGAGAGAGATTTTGACTTTCGGCATGGTCTTGTTGTCTCTCCTTCTCAGATAAAGTTGACTTGGTCATGGTTTTTGGTGGATCATGGTAATGACACATTGTATTGTCTGTGAAGAAATGTATCTAAAAGTTTTTAGGATAAACCATGTTTGTCATTATGTATGTGCTTGTTTTAATCATTATGTTTTTTCACAAATGTTTAATCATTAAGTTTATTATATCTTTTTTGTTTATTATATGTTTGTATTACATAAAGCTAGATATGTGATTTCAATATAGTTATTATAAATGTTATTTAAAAAATTATTATTATTATTATCAAAAATAAAGCTAAGATTTCAATATCAAATTAAAAACAATTAAAAGGTCACATAAATTACTTTGTTGTGCAAGATAAAACCTCAAATTTGAACCCTCGGAGATCTCACTCAAAGTTCACTACCCAAATCCTCTGAGACTTTTTTTTTATTTTTAGACAAGCCCTTATTAGTGACTATCTACTTTCTGACATGTTTACGTCGTTAGGCGTTTTTCTCTGAACTTTAGTTCTAAAACACTGTAGATGTCGTCGTCCCTTTGGCCAGTGGTATTTTTCCACCTGTCTTCTCTTAAGCTATGCATTGTTCATAGGTTTCCTATATTTTTCACTGGTTACACTGATATCCATTTTCTCTCTCAGGCCTGCTTTTTAAAAAATGTACTTCTTAGTGGTCGCTCTCACCAATTACGCGGGAAAATGATGGGTTTTCAGCCCTGAGAAGGATCCACATGGAAATGCTCGATTAGATGGTTTCCCAAACTCTTAAATAGGATGTCCACTTGCTGGACGGATATACTGACAACAGGTTATCTGTCTACTAGAGCCCCCAAATTCCATTAAATTCTCGCTGACTACATGGACTGCCTGAATTCCTAAACATGGCTTTCCACTAAGGGATATGTAATGAATGGCGTCGAAGCCCAACTCCATCAAATCCATTTTTTTGGCCATGGAAACTTATGTAATATTGGGTTGGATGAAAAATGAACAATAACCGTTAAGAAATTTAGTCTCAGGAAACAAAAATTTCATGGCGGATGGGTCAGTTATGAATATTTTCATGTAGCCACATGCATCGGCTATAGAAGGTAAGTGTATGATTCTCTGTTTTAGATATTTTGGTTTTTTTATAATGTAGATTAAAATATGTACATGGAATGGGAACGGAAGGGGGTTCAATCATTGTGAAGAATGACTCTGCACTACCAATATATATCCTCTGGAACAAAATGCCAAGCTAGGCTGGAGATCTTGTGAGGAATTTTGTCTTTCTTTTGTGGTATCAGCCATACCAGGCTCCAATACATTTTTTAAAGGTTGAAGTTTGTATGAGAGGGGACCCCTAGCAATATTATCAACAAATTGGTAATCGTTGGAGGATACGTCATTGACCTCAGAAGAATGCCCGAAGAGTGGGTAGAGGACTCCTGGGAATATGATTTCGAAGTTTTTAGCATGGTGGGTTGGGTAAGCATGGAGTGGCCACTAGTGAATGGACCAGGTTCCACACTTTTAGTAGTGTAGGGAAAAGGTGTGTCAATTTACCCTTTGTTTATTCTATCCATAGGGTTGGTGAATCAATTGCAAATATGAAATATCCGGGTAAGAACAGTCCCAATGTGGACAATTGGTTTTCCAGTTCAACTGAGCAAGGAACGGGATTGGGAGGTGGCTGGCAGCTGGCTTGGAAATGGAAAAATTCCGATGAACCCAATCTAAGCGATAACTTGAAGAGAGTTTTTATTTTTTCCTGAATCTATGTCTCATGCTCCTTCAGCTATTAGCTCTATGTGATCATTATCCAATCTAGAAGGACGAGAATCTGTTCAGGTTGCTTCTTTGGTGGGTGAACCAGCCTTATGCTTGACAGAGAGCAATGTAGATCCCTCTGTGTCTGTGATAGGAAGAACCATCTCTGGGCTTGCAGTTCTGCACCCCTCACAAGTGGCGAAAAAGGGTATGTCATGGTCTGATTTCTCTGACATCAGAGTAAGAAGAGATCTTACAGTGGGGATGTCTCTTTAACTACTACAGTAGGTAAATTGATTTTTTTTTATTACATAAGAGATATTTTTTTGGGCCTTACAACATACTATTGGTTATGTATGATGTATGTCTAAGTGAAGAATTTGTTTCAGTACAACTCTATGGTATCAGTGCAGTCCTCAACTTCACGCCTCAAATACTTAAACAATCCAGATATGACACCTTGTTAGTTCAAGCAGGAATCAAGGCAGAGTCTGCTTCTCTGTTGGAAAGTGTTGTTACCTGTCTGCCAATGTTTCCCTTTATAGTGCTTGAAATGTTTCTAATGGACCGTGCTAGAAGGAGGTATTACTCATACTTATGTACATCTAATAGGGTATTGAGAATTTAAATCCTGTATAAAAAAGAACGAAAATATGTCTTGGTGCATATATCTATTATCTACTTGGAATATTTCATTTCCAGCTTACTGATTTCTAGTGTTCTAGGAAAAGTATATACAAAGTCTCAAGGAAATGGTTAATGAATCATTTATTCATTTGACATCTCTAGAAACCGTATAATATGTTTATGTTATCAGAAACCGCTCTTAAGGGGGGTGCATCTGGCTTCCAGTTTCCATTTCTAGATGGAAACTTGAAGATAAATGCAACATAGATAGCAGAAACTTGAATTATGCATTTTTATCGAGTCATGGCTTACTTATCTTGGTGTTCACACAAAAGATCTTAAAATCCAGTCAAAATTCATGATTTCTATTTTGGCATTTCATATGGTGCACTTATTTTTCTTAGGGTTTTCTTTCATTTCTCATAACTAGAAGCAGAGTTTTCATCGTCAGTTTTAAATTCAAATGGGAAAATTTATACAACAACAGAAATCTATGAATTTATTTCAGTGGATTTAGCTGAAAGATGGAAGCATAGAGGCCATATGTGGTTTGGGGTTAATTTTCCATATAAGCCTGAACTTTTTGGTGTAGGTGGCAAATTGGAAAGAAGCTATTAGAGCACATCAAATGGAAGCTAATAAATTCTTTCTTGTTTTAAGCACTGAAGAGTGCAAATATTCTCTTGATGTGGTTTAAATTCAATAGTATTTCAACTGATCTCCTATATGCAAGGATTTCCCTAAGAACAATTTTAGAAGATATGGATATTCTTGATGAAACATTTCCAGAGAATCTCGATGATACTGTCAAAAGTTTGAATGAATGCAGAGTAATAGCACATGATAGGGCTGTGGATGGTTTCAAAATGCTCGTCTCAATCACAACTGGTAAGGGTTTGATGAATTCATACTGAAAATATAAGATTCTAGCGTTTTGGTTTCTTTTGAGCTGCAGGATTTTCAGCGTATGTGAAATCATGATGTATTTTGAAGTTTGACAATGGATTGTTAGCTTTTGTTCAGTTTTGGGGTTTTGAGAGTTTCTCTGAGAGTTATGGTAATGATTAACATAAATGCCAATGCATTTTTTCATGGAAATTTGTGATTGGGTGGAAAAAAAGAATTGTGTTATTTTGTTAAGTTGCTATTGGCCTATTGGACTTTAGAACAACCAAGATTTCTGTTATTATCTATCCCAATTCTATTAATTTTATTTTTATTTTTCCCTTTTTTTGAAATCTATGTTTAAACTTTACTGAAATGGCATCCATTGCTTTTTCCTTGTGCTGCTATTTAAAACATTGGTTGCAGGAAGAAGATTGTGTACTATTGTGGAGGTTGCATATGCTTGCGCCAGCTGAGGAGGAGAAAAGCTACGAGCGTATGCCCTTGAGAATTTGGAATATCTTGTGTGTTTTTCTCTTTGCTCTAGGAGTTACACAACAAAGAATGTCTATCAAGAGCTTAAAATTGCAAAAGAGGAGTTTTGGAAATTAACAAGGTGTTAGAGAGGACTTGTATTGAGATGGATGACCTTTTCGACACATATTTCATCGTTAACCAAGGAGTTATTTACTTACCACTGGATTGAGAGTCTTTGTTAGTTCCAAAAGTTTCGTGGCAAAATAGGTATTCATTTTTTTAAGGTTTAAAGAATTCCCCCCTAACAAAACTCAGGTTCTTAAATATTAAACCCATCCAAGTTTTGTATTCTTTGAATTACTGTTTTATTTTTTCGTTGTTTTTTGGAATTTAAACTCATGAAACTTAGATCTGAAACTTCTCAGTGTAGTTTGGGAATTTTCTAGTTAAGATTTAGATCCATTCCTTAAAATTATGCATTCTATATTTTCTTTTGTGTCAAATTAACATTCTTTTGTTAATGGATGTTTTAATTCCATTTTTTATCTTTTTTATTCTTTCGCAACAATAAATGCACTTTTTTTATGAGGAGAATATTATAATGGATTTTTGCCTGAACCATCTGCATACACACAAGAATAAACACCACTGTAGGATATTAAACACCACTACGTTATTGTCAAAGGAGAAGGTTATTGACACGTTATTATTATTTTGCAAAGCATGAACCGAGTCCAAACTAAAATGACCTATAGTTGTTGTATTGGGTTTCAATTTTGGAAAACCCTGTTGGTAAGTTTATACGGGTCATTGACTTCAGCCTTAACGTAGATACAAGCTTTGTTTTTATGTCAAGAATATCTATCTCATATCTGATTAGCCTAAATTTTTCCTCTCAGTTATATCTCATGTTTCTTATTAGACGCGAATCACTGAAAATTGGTATATTTTGCAGGAGCTTTGTTATATATTATGCCAAAGTTTCATCTGGAACTTGCACCAGATGAAGGGTACAAATTTACACTGTACAGTTTAGATGGGGGATTTATCAAGTAACAAGAGCTTAAGAAAAAGAGGTGCAATGTTTAAAGATAGAGTTGGCTAATATCTAGACCATTTGCACCATTTTAGGCAAGTTTCACCGAAAGCTGGCAATAATATTTGTTGTTGAGAATGAGATTTTCAGTATTAAAATTGCAATTTTTATTGCAGAAATGGATCCAAGACCCTTGATTACCCCCGGGGCACCCAGATTATGCAATTCCAATCACTGAAAAACTACCTTTTGAACAATTTCCGCAGGATTTTGGCTAGAAAACTAACCTAATTTTGGGTGCATGTCTAGAGTTTAGCTTAATCCTTTAAAGATGGGACATGAAGATGAATGTTTCCCAATTAACATTTTATAGATCTATCTTTATTTCTGTCTTTTTTGAACAACAAGAGATTAAGGAAAATATGTTTACTGGTTAAAAAATGAGACATGATTAATGTATCCAAATTTACACTGTACAATTTAGCTGAGGGATTTAGCAAGTAACAATAGCTTAAGAAAAGGAGGTGCACTGTTTAAAGATGGGACATGAAGATGAATGTTTCCTAATTTAACATTTTACAATCCAAATGGGACATCAAGATGAATATATCCTAATTTAGTCTAGGTTGGGATTTATTAAGCAACACGAGATTTTAAAAAGGTGGGGCAATGCTTAAAAGATAGGACATAAAGATGAATGCATCCTAAATTTCATTTTACAGTCTAAATTCTCTACTGTCTACGTGGGAGTGATATACAATCTAGATGAAACTGTGTATCCATCCATAACATTAGAAATCAAATTGAAGTCTGTAATTACAGCTAGATCAATGACTTGTACTCTAGATCCCAGCAATGGGAGATGGTGTGTCAGGTGTCTCATCTTTTTGTAAAACTTACAAATAAAAATAAAATCTTAAGATTTAACTTTTAACTTATGGGACCTCATTTTTTTTTAGATTTCTTTGAAGATAATCATTAGATGAACTTCGTCGATAAAACCTTAATGGTATTAATATTTTATTGGCCAAAGATATGCATCTTGGAAACCTTGTTATAGAGTTTGTAACAATGTTGTTCGTGGATGTCAATACACAAAAAACATTATCTTTATATATAAAAAAACTACCAATTTATCAGCTGATCAATGTAGGTTGAAAGTAAAACATTTTACTTTAAGAGAAGGCTACAACTATACTCTCGAGTGAGGTGCAACTAGATCTCAACTTCCACTAAACTGGGTTTGGGTTCAGAGTTCTTAGTTTAGTCAGAAATTTAGTTTGTATTTATTTACAACATTACATGCGTTCAACAACATGGTTTGATGTATTTGATTAGGCAAATAGTAGCCTCAGTCACCCAGTGTTCATGACTTAACTTGCTCCTTTATTTTGTGGTTGGCTACTTTAGTTCCCATTCATAATAGTTTTCTCATATTAATTGAATGTTTATATTTCTCAAGTTAATGACATGAACCTGTTTCGATTTCAAAATTTTTGGATAGAGCGAGCCACAAGTAAGTTGTGCTATATGTTGTCTGCAAGAAATTTGGATACAACTTGGGGAGATGATAATTGGTATTAGCATTGGATTTCTTAGGATGAATCCAGGTAACACTCTATTCATTTAGTCTTTTGTTACTTCTAACAAGATGACAATATGTACATAAAAACTAATATTGCGGTTTTGACTTTTGTCTACAGTTGCAGTATGTTAGCTCGAAGTGAGAGGACAGTTTGACTGCAATAATTTGTCTCCTGGTGAGGCATACATCGTTTCATTTAGGCTCAGAGTCCATGAATCAAACCATGGCATTATTCAAAACTTTGGTAGTAGAGCCATTATTCCTCCCTTGCCTCAAGCATATGGATGGAAACGTAAGCCGGTCAAATTCTTAGTTACAACTCCCTATGGTGATCACCGAACATGCTCGGTATTTGAGTGACATGGATAAACCTATTGAAATTGAAGCGTACAAGAAGACCTCCTTTAGACACATAGAGGACGGGTGGATGGAGTTTGATGCAAGAAGACTTGGTGTGGAAGAAAATGGGGATAATCCAGGAAAAGTAGAGTTCTGTAGGGGAGAATGGGAAATTAGAAATTGGAAAGGTGGACTACTTTTAGAAGGGGTTAATATCCTACACATTTCTTTTGTGAAAGAAAGAACTGAATGATAAAATTTGATTATATTCATCATTGAATTACTGTAGTAATATGTAATGTGTATGGAATCTATTTCCACTATTTTCAACTTTATTGTATCTTGTATCTCTATTCTATTTTATTAGTGGAGTAAATTCAATGTAGAGAGATGTATCCCCTGCTTCACAGAAATCTATTTAGCTATCGAAATAACAAAACCATTTATAGAAGTTTACGAAGATACCCCACTAGCCAGAAGACCCTGGTTGATTTTGTTTGTCAAGGATCAATATTCTTATCGAACACGCCAAGCGACTTTTTTCCTTCAATTTTAGTTGGCACTTTGTGTGGTTTTCCCTTTGACAATCATGGCTGTCGTTGATCTCAAAGATTTGTCCCAATCTATTTTTTGGAGAGTTTGAAATGGGGAAGATCAGAAAGCTACAAACATTACTTGTCAGTGGATGTCATGAGCTATGAAGGTTGTTGGGTTTGCAACATTTGACTTCTTTGGAGACATTGAATGCTAGAGGATGCAAGAATTTACAAAGCATACCGAGGTTGGTGTAGCCCAGAAATCTCCAAACATTTGATGTCAGTGGATGCCATGAGAGACAAAAGGCTTCCAGGTTTGGAACATTTGGCATTTTTGGATATTTTAGATGTTAGGGGATGCGAGAAGCTTTAGAGCATACCTGGATACAACCAACTAGTATGTCAAAGCTCATGGAAGCAGCACCAACAACATCATTTTGGGCAGGAATATTTGAGTAGGACGACGACAACAACTACAATAAGTTGTAGATGGAAGAATAGAGATGGATTTGAATTACTCCTTGCTTTCAGGTAGAGGGGAAAGTAGGGTTCCATCTGACATTGCAAAGCAAGAGTGATTAGTAGATGGAAAGTGCGCTAGAATGACAACCAGGGAAATGAGCTGGAGGAAGTTTGGGAATTTCAGCCAAGGTACTTCACATACATTTGATTATTTGTTTGGTGCTTGTCGTTGACACTTCTTTCATAAATTTTTCATAGGGGGTTGTTTGAACTTTGAAGAGTTACATGTTTCTGTTCTTTTTCACCATGACCAAACTATTCTTTTGTATTGGGAAGTTGTTGCTGTCTAAATTTGCATTCAAATTATTTAGGCAGGCAATGCATTCATAGTGAAGCGACACTATAATAAATATTTTCTATCGACAAGATTTATCAATTCCGGTGATTAGATGCATGACAATCTACCTTGTTCAGATATACCAATTGCAATAATTGCCAAAGAAGCATTAGAAGGACACATTCTCTATATGATGGTAGTGCAAGCTCCACCTTTCTTATTCGTGCTGCATGGACCTATCACCTCAATGTTAAGGTAACAGTCTTACCATGATTTTTTTTAAGGCACGATAAGACTACACACTTCCAAAAGTAGGCATTGTATAAAATCCACTCTCAGTTCGTGGAGTTGGTGGATAGCCTCCATTTGCACCATATATGTATCCAAGAAATCATTTTGTATCTGCTATACATCACCATAGCTGAACTGGATTTGGTGGATAGCCTCCATTTGCACCATATATGTATCCAGGAAATCATTTTGTATCTACTATACATCACCACAACCAGCTGGCGTTACTAGACCTGTATCACAAACAATAGGATCAACGTTTCAAGGAACTATACCAAATTAAATATACATGAACTCTCTTGCTCAAAATGCTACACCTTTAGGGACAACTTGGCAATCTCACTTGTCAGTTCCACCTTATTCTTCTGCTACATATCTCCTTGGTGGTCCTCCCATGAAGAATCTAGGACCTTATACAAGCCCTATGAGTTTAGGCATGCCACCACTTGCCGGTAAGAGTACTCATGGTGGCTCAGCTTTTTCATAAGTAGCACAGATGGGTTGAAGGCAGAAATGGGGAAAAAAATCATTTTGGTGTCCTTCAACTACTATTTGTACATCAAGAACAAAGTCAAGATAGGTTCAACACTGAAAATATGTTCCACGTACTTTATTTGACTTTGGGATTCCATGTTTGTGCATGAAATTTATGCTATGTTCATTTTTTTCAGCCTTCAAACAAACAGGAAAGGTGCTTTCTACAGCTTGGGTGGGGCAGGGTGATCTATTGATTCTTTCTTTCATGTGTTAGTGTATAATGGTGTATTGTATTGAAAATATTTGTGGGTAATGTTGCATTGGTTGCTTTGAATATGGAATCAACTCTTTGTTTGTGAGTAATGGTGCATTGGCTTCCTTGAATATGTATTATGGATACTAGCATAGCTCATCAACTCTTGTTTGTTATGGTGCATTCAATATGGCCATTGTATTGGTGTACAATCCCTTTCACTGTATTTTAAGTTTAGTAGTGGTAACACAAACATTCACTAAGTTATACTACTTGACTAACAGAACAAAGGTATTTCTGCTAAGTGCATTATTTCCATACATAATAATACATATATATGTGCTATACGGCTCATTTATGTATGCTATTGAAGTAAATTCTAGATGCAAACCAATGCAGAGTCTAATTTTTTTTGTATATTTTCATTTCATCTCGCTTTTTGAGATTCTACCAGTCTTGATCAATGATATAGTGATGGTATAGTTGTTTCATACTTGTCTCTTATATAAAGGGGGCGACAATAAGTGTTTTATAAAGTGAATTGCATAATGTTATAGTGTTTTAAGAATGATTTTGGATCACAGGGACTTTTTCCCATATTCAGCATAGGCAATCACACTTGTGGCTAAACTATATCTGCATGCTACTATGGATTTTTTTATCAGACCAAATTCAAATTTATGAATTTCAATTTCGAGTTACTATTTTAGCATGTGTATTTTTAATATTGCACATTTTTGCACCATCTAGATTTGGTAAAAATCTTCTTAAAGTGAAGAATATCACTTCAAACCTTAAATTGGTGATGTATCTTATCATTTTCCAATTCTACATTGCTCTTAGGCTCGGTCAATTATCAAATGTGGATTTGGATTGGGTTTTTCTATCAGAACATGCAGACTTAGAAAACAAGGCATATAAGGTGTTTGTTTTTCTACAATTGAAGGTTGGGCACTAGACTCAACACTTTTGACCAGATTTGAATGAAGGTACTTCAAATTCAGACATGTTTGCAATGGTGCAATTTTGTTTGATATCTAAGACTTTGAAAATTATAGTCAAAATCCAGTCTAAAAGGAAGTTTTAAATTTTCTTCTTCTTCTCATCTTTAAACCTTAAAGTTTAAATGAATGATAAATGTTGTTGAATATATTCACATTGTATTTGAGTGCTTGTAGGAAATTATGTAGCTGGATACAATGCTAAGGACTTGCCTCAACATCTACAACATATTTAATTAAATGTGTTGCATAATTTCTTCATTCATAATTTCCACACTATAAGAGGGTTAGAAGGGCAATTGATAAGCAGGTTGAATTGACTAACATGATGATAGTAACTAACATGGTTCTTGTTTACACTGGCAATAAGTAATTTTTTGGTAAATGATATTAGTGAGCCAGTCTTGGATTCAATGCAAAGAGAACTAAATTTAGTAGAAGCTTTGTATCCCTTAGTACCTATATCTCAAATCGTTGTAGAAAGAGATGAAACAATAAAATCAGCCACATGGTTTCCAAGGGAAACAAAAGTATCTAGTCTAAGCTCCCGCAAAATCAGGATTAGCAATGACGATACTCAATTTATTGATGGGGCAGGTTTGAGTTCTTTGTCTAAATTGAGCCAAATTTCACCAAGTGTGAAAAGACTAGTATAGTTGATTTTCAATGATTGAAGCAACTAGAAGCTTGGAGACATTCCATTGAAGGAATCTGTTGTCCACACTAAAGTTGATGTTTTGGTAGGTGGATCAGTTGGGCTGATTGTGAGTTTGGGACTATACTAGATACTGTAACAATTGCAATTGTTGATTGCATCTTGGTTAAATTCTTAACCCATTTATTTGAGTGCATAGTTTATAATTCTTATGGAGGTGCACTACTCGTCTAGAGGTTTCCTATTTTGTTTTTGTAATGGTATTGCTCCCATGAAAGTGAAAAAGGGTTGCAATGGTAAATTTCAGTTTGTTCTATATTTGTGTCACCATTGAGGTTATTCTCGTTTCTTTGGTTGTAGCTTTTATGGTATATTATCTATATGCATCTAGAGGTTTCTTGTTTTGTATTTGTAATGGAATTGATCCCATGAAAGTGAAAAAGGGCTGCAATGGTACATTCAGTTTGTTCTTTATTTGCATCACCGTTGAGGTTATTCTCATTTCTTTGGTTGTAGCTTTTATGGTATATTATCTATATGCTTTATAAAGTCCATTTAATAGAAATGTTAGAGGTGAAAACTAAAAGAAGTTGCCTTTCTATGATGGCATTGTAATCTATTATCATCTTTCAACATTTTTTGGACATCCATCTGCTCTAATCCCTCTTAACTTGAGAGAAATGGTGGGCATAATCAAGAAAAAATTTAGGGGCAAAATTTAGCCCACGAGCTATTTTTCAAGCCTTTAAAAAAAATGGAAAATGTATGTACGAAAAGCTCAAGCATCTTCCCTTTGACTACAAGAGCATTGGAGGCTTTTTATTGTGGTTATTTTTCTCATAAATGACAAAGAAAGAGTAGCGAGAAAACTTTGAATCCAAATGGTTGTTGCATGAAATCTATGTATAGGATAGTCCAAGATGACCTAATGGGTTCACTAAATACTTGTAGGTCATTATGCAATGTCATTATTCTAGGTCACTAAAATACAAGTTTGGATTCTGTTAAAGATGATATAATAGTGGCATTCAAGCAGGTGTTAAGACTAAGCTTATATGGACAGAATTGGCTCGTCATTATGTCTAATAGTGGAAATCTTCCTCATGGAATCTTGAACTTAAATATTATTGGACATAATGAATTGTCTTCCTCATGGAATCTTGAACTTAAATATTATTGGACATAATGAATTGTCTTCCTCATGGTAATAGAGAAATCCTCTCAAGTAAATAAAAAGGAGATTACTTAATGTGAGGCATGATATGGTAAGATTAGTTCTTTCTCACCGCTGAACTTGAAATAAAACCTATTCTATGATGATTTTTGTGGTTGAGTAGGATTACAATGGTACTAAAGCGGAGGAAAACACTTTTGGAGACAGGTCGTAAGAGTTTCCATCTTAGGAGGTGAAGAAAATCCCAAAGAGGATAGAAATAATGATAAGGAACATAAAAACACTTTTAATGGTGAAGAAGTATGTACAAATGTTCAAGATGAAGGAAAAGAAACTATACATTGAGATGTCAAAGATAATTCTCTTATTGGTAAGTTTTGGTTTACCCCACTTTGTTGATATGTTGTGTTGGTCTGTTGTAAGGTAAGGTCTATTCAAACTTATAGGAGATTCGTTGTTATGATTCAAACCATTTACAACTTGAAGAAAGTCCAACAAAACTTTTGTCGAGGGTAAATCCTTTTTTTATTCAATTGTTTCTTTGCATTCTCATGGAAAATAGGGAATCTTATTTCCATAATCCTTAAATTGTTGATCTTAAATTTTGAAGTTGCATTTTAAAACCGAGGATATATTTAATATTGGTCTCCATATCTATTTGTTCGTAAATTTTTTTTTTACCCAAATTAATATAATAATGTATATTTAGATTCAATTAGCTTCTTTTGGTACACATTCTACAACTACGAATCGAAAAAGTGGTTGTGATGCTTGGGATTTTTATTTCATTAAGTTTTACTAGCTACTTACAATCTTCTCTTACGTAAATAGTAGTTTAGTGAGTGCTTTACAAGTATCTTTGGAAATTTATCCCCTACTTAGCCCCAATGTGTACTTCTTTTCTTAACAACTTATAATTTTTTCCTTCAAACTTGTAGTCCTTTGTTATGGGTTGTATTGTTATAATCCTACAAGGAACATGATAAACTTAAGTTCATTCATCAATGCTCAACAATCAGTATCCAACAAAGAGAAACATTCACATCCCTCCAAGAAAATAATTGAATTAAAAACATATTAAAATCCTAACATCATGATTTATCCAACTATGCTAGCATAGGATGTTTTGTATATAAGAACATTTGCTCTAATTTGCAAATTCATGAGATTAAAGTGTTTGGAAAAGACCTTGGTAAACAAGATTAATGAAATTTGAAATCTAGAAAAAATTAAAACTCTCTTTCCCACAAGACTAAAAAAGATTCTTTAGGTTTCTTATTTCATATAAAATCCATGAGAGTGAGATTGAAAGAGAAAGTGAGCAAAAAAGAAGAAAGAAAAATACTAGTATTTATCCTGCTTCTGAGAGTGAAAGTGGAAGTGAACACGAAGATGCAAGAAACATAAAAAGGACAAAGACCGATATTTCTTTTCATCCTGAGAGTGAAATTGAAAGTGACAATGATGCAAGGAAAATTAAAAGGAAGAGAAGGTAGTAGAAGTCCTTTTCTTCAATGAAACACTTTAGTTGAGGTTATATTATTGAAGCTCGGGAATTGAAAGGAATGCTACAACTTCATATTTTTTCTATTGTAGTTATAAAATGATGTGTTTCTAGTTTAGAACTATTAATAGTGCTTCAAAGGAATCAATGATCCTTTGGTTAATTATTATTTTGTGTTGAAGCATATCCATATAGACCATTCATTTTTCCACCTCTATTCAACAACTTAAATCAATATCTTATTCTCTCGATGAGTTCCAACTTACTCTTGGAGTGCAATTCTAATGAAATGGTTAGTTTGAAATTTATACATTTAATGTTGGATTTCTAAGAAAGGATTTTCTTTTTTTCGGATTTACTACATTATGCATTTGAATATATTTGAACACTTCAAAAACTCACACTTGCTATACAATTCTAGGTAGCTCAAAATGAGCATACTTTGTATAATTTTGAAGTTTTAAGCGTTTTTTGAAGTATATTGTCTAATGCTGCAACTTACTATAAATTTAGAATCTTGAAGTTCCTCAATGTACATCACCAAGTTTACAACAACTTGATTTTAGTTCCCTTTTTTATCTTTTTTACCTATCCACCTATTATTACACCTTCTTGGAGCAATTGCTAATTTATTAATACTATAGTTTTTTTTTCAATAAAACATGGTCCTAGGCTTCATTTTCAGTTTATATTGAAAGTGATGCAGGAGGCCATAGCCATCCTAACCACCTTTTAACCAGAAGAACCGCATACACAACGTGGTAACCAGAGGAACCATATATACAACGTGGTCCTTCGCTTTGCATGCCTTTGGCAGTCAAATATATCCAAATTTTGAAAGCGATTTTGATGAAATCTACGCCTCACAATGACAAAAAGACTTTGCTATTATCTTTGGAGAAAGTCCAGAAAAAGTCTTGAAAGGAATTATTATAATTTAAGCACGTGTTGAATAATACACAGACTGAACAACACACCATCTTCGTCCTGGTTCTGTCAATCGGGTCCCGACTCCCACGTAAGAAAACACTTGTTCTAATCACAACAATGTAATTTGGTTTGGTATCGGTATAAATTTTGGGTAGTATTTTTTATTAAGATTTTTAAATTTTAAATTTGTGTTTTTCTAAAATGGTGATAGTTTTATTTGTGGTTGGGCATATAAAATTTATAAAGGTTGGTTCTGGTTTTTGGTTTTCATCTCATTTGTGTGATAAAAAAAAGTTATTAAGTAAAATAATAGCCATTAATTTTTTCAAATTTTTTTTTGATCAATTAAAATAATTAGTTATGGTAATAGACTTTTTTATTTTAGATTTGGGTGAATTACAGCTTATGTTTTTTAATCTACGGACGAAGATGAGCCAAGTGTACTATCTAGATTGATTCCAAAATTCAAAATAAACAATTATAAACAAAAAAAATATAAAAAATAATTGATAATTGACAATAGGATAAGGATAAGAATGTCGATGAGAACAATTAGCTACTCATGGATAACTCACATTTTAACCCGTTCAACTAGGAGAATATAACGAATAAAAAATTTCCAAAGTGTCTTACATTCCATAACTATCTCTTAACCATTTGATCACTATCAACATGATCCAACCCCAAAGTATACGAATATGCTAGTTAAAATTAGTCAAACTCAAAACGTTATCATATTTATCATATTTTAAAAAATTTCTAAATTTTTTAATTAAAAACGAATTAACTAAGTGACATTATTGATCTCTTGTATGATCTTTTGCTATAAACATTTAGATTAGT
>LPNX010935476.1:169455-250971 GCA_001517045.1 Pseudotsuga menziesii | reverse complement strand
TTTAATAAATTAAATAATTACTTTGTAAATTTATATATATATGTGTGTGTGTGTGTTAAAAAGATCTTTAGATTATTGTGAGAATCTCAAATTAATTAGACTAATCTAAATAATAATGTCAATACTAATTATTAATAATAATTATTAAATTGTTTTATTGTTAACACCAATTTGGTGTATGAGATTCTTTTGTTTGTGGGAGAATTGACCTTCTTTTACACAATGATATAATTACCAAAGTCTACAGAGGTGTACATGTCATACTCCTTCAAAATTTGAACCTATGACATTTTACAATGATAGATTGGGCATTGTGGACCCTTGGTAAGCTTTCTTATTCACCAAAAGCCACGAGGGACCTCATATTAATGGTTGGTTCTTACTCTCAAACATTACTTATTGAATTCGTGAATGTTAGAGTATTAGTGATAATTAATAATGCTATTGATTATCATGGTTATTAAAGTACTTTGCAAGTATATCTCAAAAGGTAGTCTACAAGGTTATGATAATGAATGTTTGATACTAAAGTTGATGAATATTGTATTGTTTGCAATAAGCTCGAATGACCGCTAAAGTTGGAGTATTAGTGATTGTTAATAACACTAGTGATTATCATGAATATGAAATTTCCTTGCAAGTCTGTCACGAAGGAATTCTACAAAGTATTGTCATTTTCGAAATGAAATTCCTATTGATATTATCGTTGATGAGTATTCTATCAACTGTGATAAGTTCAAACAAATTATTTTGTTGGGTTACTATGTGGGTTAGGTCTCACTTGAGCCTATCATAAAGGCTTGGGTAAAGTAAGTGTATGAATCTTATGGTTGACACTCTTCTATTCCATATAGCTTGACAAAGGCATTTCTCATATTCTCCCATAGGGAGGAATCCAACTATGTCAATACCCTTGCTTATGGCCCCTGAATATGTTAAAATTTAATCCTAGTGGTGTTGTCTACCTAGGAGGAAAGTTGATTTGTTGAACATACTGCACAATGGTCATATAATGTTAGGGTTAAGTTTGTTAAGCTCCTATTGTAATTTTGGGAATTCTTAGAGAAAATTTGTATGTGTATTGGGGATTTCAATTGTTATGAATTAAATGGGTTAGTTAATAACCTACAACACAAAGTTTGTCTTATGGTTAAACTATAAAAGGTTTTCAAGGAATTTGTTTATGTGTAGGTTGGGGACAAGGTTTGCACTTAAACCCTCAAATATTTCTAATACCTAGCATAGATCCATGCTAAATCCTATACCATCGCATCAACAAATGTCCAATTATGTTTGAAGTTTCTAGTCTTCCTATTGAGCATTTTGTTGTATCTTAGACTTAGAATGACAAGGCCTTGATCAATGATAGATAGGTCCATATGGTTCATAGGTCATTTAAACAACCCAACCTCACCCCAACACCTAAAGTGTGGTAGGACATGGTCACTAGTGATCTAGCCCCTTCACCTTCCAAACATATGAACACATGTAAAGAGATTGTTGAGCCCTATCAGGTTACTTCCTCTTGAGGGGTTTATTGAGATGAGAGATCTCATCCCTCTCCAAGGTATTCACAAAGGGACCAAAATACTAAAAAATACCTTAGGAATCCTCCATAGTGATCCAGATTTATGCAAGAACACAATAGAATACACAAACAACCATAGAAACAAAGATGCGGAGGAAATAACACTTCATTTCATTAATCAAAGAACTGAAACTTGTTTACATACATAATGGAAATAAACTAGCTAGAGTGCTGGTAGCTTATCTCTGAGAAGAGATGTGCTGGCTACATGCCTCTGAACTCTGTGTTACAATGAGGCTCGAAGGCCTATATATTATTGAGAAACAATGGAAACCCTACACATCCAAAAACCTAACCCTAGGAGGTGAAATTCCAGAATGTGGGCCCCATTGGGTAACTTGGTACATCAATTTCCCAGGGTCGTAACTTTGTCATACTACCTCTATTTGACACGCATGATACATCGTTAGAAATATCTATTAAAGGACTACATCCATAAACAACAAACATCAAGCCAGAAATGGACTCATATTTGCCGGACCATTCAATGCCGAAAAAACGTCGTTTAGGGCCTCAAAATGGCTCCAAAAGTTTAGGACCCGAAAACTACCAAAAATAGTGCTACAATTAAGGAAAATGGAAAACTTAAAGAAACAATGGTGGGGGTCCAAGTGGAATATGTGCGTGGCCACAAATATCCTCTTGTATCATTCCCCCCCCCTTAGGAAGAAATGGTCCCCATTGCGTTGAGTTCATCCATGAGATGAGGAAACTTCTGTTAAACTTGGTCCCTAGTGAGCCACTTTCCCTGGTGAAGGAGTTAGCCTAGTTTGACAACTCGATACAGCTGGATCTTCTGCTGGCAAGTGTTCTTGATCTGTTTGTCCATAATCTGATAAGTTGTGGCTTGTTCCATGTAGTTGGGGTTTAACTCTGTTGGTGTGAGTTGTTCTGCCACGTCTGATGTGTCTAGTAGAGGTGGAAAGTAGGGCCGAAGGCAGTCCACATTGACACTGGGTGTAGACCAAGGAATGGTGGAATACTGAGCTCGAAGGCATTGTCCCTGATATCCTTAGTGATGGTGTATGGCCCATATTAGAGCAGGAGAAGCTTACTGTGGGGTTCAGCAAGGTGCTCCTTCTAAAAATGTAGCAACACTTTGTCTCCCACCTAGAATTTATGTTGCACCCAACGTTGATCATGTCGCTGCTTGTAGTTAGCATTGGATCTGTCCAATATGTGATGAACCTATAGGCAAATGTGCTAAATGCGCTCAATGAAGTTGGTTACCTTGGAAACTTCAGACTGGACATGAGCTGAATCACCCTGAGTAGCTGCAAATGGCATGGCTATGTCAATGGGACATAGTGGCTGGAATCCCAAGCCCACCTAAAAGGGGATGTGGTCGGTTGAGCTTTGGAGGGCTCGGTTATAGCTATGTTGTACATAAGGGATGCTCTCATCCCATGTGCATGGATGCATTGAGTTGTACATGTGCAAAATGTGTATGATCATTCTCTTGATGACCTCTGTCTGGCCTTCAGTCTGGGGATGGAAAGATGTGGACTTTGTGAGCGTGGTGTCTAGCATCGACCATAGGCTAGACCAGAATGTACTAAGCAACCTGTTGTCCCGGTCTGAGATTATGGACTATGGGATCCCAAAGTGTACCCACACTCATTCAAAGAAGAGTTTAGTAGTGGCTTCTGCTGTGATATTATTTTTGCAAGCCGCCATTATGGCTATCTTTAATAATCTGTTGAGGACCACGAACACACAGTAATTGCCATCCTTAGTAGAAGGAAGGCTTGACATGTAATCCATGGATATGGATTCCCAAGGTCGAATAGGGGTAGGAAACAGAGTATAGAGGCCTTTTTTCTTGATGGATGGTTTGGAAATGGTGTAGATAGTGCAGGATCGAATGCACTTCCTGATGTCCTGTCGAAGGTTCGACCAATAGAAATACTTCTGTAGTACTGCCACTATTTTCTCGACCCCGAAATTCCCAGCAAACCGACTGTAGTGCACTTCCCAAATCATCTTGGCATGCTCTCTTGAAGGAACACAAAGGTGTCCCATGTGAGATAGTAGTGCATCCTGGAGGTGAAAATTTGGAACTTGGTTTCCCTCCAAGAGCGTCCTATATGTGTGGATTAATTTTGGATTGCTCTTGTAGAGAAGCAGCCAATAAGAAGTTCCATGCCACAGAGGAATTGAGCATGGTGGTTATCACCACGATCGGTGGTCGTCTGAGGAAATATGCAACATTATTGGTGCTTCCCTTCTTGTACTTGATGTTCAAATGAAATTGTTGTAGATATGTGGACCACTTCTAATGGCGATCATTTTGTAACTTACCTTGTGTCTGTCTAAACTGCAGGGGTCGGTGGTCTTTTTGGATGATCGTTTCCTTCCCCAAAATGTAATGCTTCCATTGTCAGAAATCCTATACAATGGAATACATCTCTTTGTCATAAGAGGGACATTTGTAGACTATGTCAGATAATGTCTCACTGTGATATGCCACTGGATGCCCTTGTTGAGTAAAGAATACCCCAATAGCATATTCAGAGGCATCTGTCTTGATCTCAAATGGTTGTTGCAAGTCTGGTAATGTGAGCACTAGGGCACAATAGAGGCGATGTTTCAATTCTACAAACGCCTTCTGTTGAGTTTTCGACCAGAATAATTTTTCTTTCTCTCCTCCTTTGGTGACTTGACTCAAGGGCCAAGTGATATGAGTGAATCCCAACACAAACCTACGGTATAAATTAGCAAGACCTAGAAAGCTACAAAGCTCTGTTAGAGTAGTTGGGGCTAGCCACTCCTGAATGACTTGGATCTTGGTTGGATCCACATGTACCCCACACTCATTAATGATGTATCCTAGATACTGAACCTGGGTCATGCCAAGAGTGCACTTGTCAAAATTGGCACACAACTTGTGCTTCCACAGTGTTTTGAGGACCGATCAAATGTGGTGGAGGTGCTCTTCCCAAGTCTGGCTGAATATCAGGATGTCATCCAAGTACACTACTACAAATTAGTTGGTGAAGGGCTGCAAGATGTCGTCCATTAGTCTCATGAAGGTTTCGGGAGCATTAGTCAACCCGAAACGCATGACAAACAATTTGAAAAGGCCCTCCTTGGCTTTGAAAGAATTCTTCCACACATCGGTCAGTTTGATCGGTACCTGGTGATACCCAGAATTTAGGTCGATCTTGCTAAAATATTTCACCCCTTTAAGCTGGTCTAGGAGGTCATCAATCCGTGGGGTCAGGTACCTATTTCGGACAATGATCTTGTTTAGCGCTCGATAGTCAATACAGAGTCTCCAAGTCTCATCCTTCTTCTGTACCAACATGATCGGGCTTCCACAGGGCGATGAACTTGGTCATACGTGACCCTTCTACAGTAGCTCCTAAATTTTCCTCTTAATTTCATCGTTCTCCAAAACAGAGCGTCAATAGATCAGTCCATTGGGAAGTGGCACACCTGGTGTTAGATCGATGGGGTGCTTGAACTAACAATGCAAAGGCACCCCTATGGGTGAGGTGAATATGTCCCGGTACTCCTCCACAACCTTGTCCATTTGTTGTTGTCATGTGGAGGGGCCATGTCCAGAGGTCGTGGCCATGATCTTCTTCTTTCCCTAAGGGCGGATCATTAAAAAATCAAATTTCCCGATTTTGGAAATGAGATTACTACATTGTTTTGAAGTAACCAAAGAGATAGCGGCGGGAGGTGGTACCTCTGGTATCCTGTACAACTTATTTCCCAACGTAACAATAACAGCGCGAGGCCAGGAATCATACACAACATGTCACTTCCATAAGTATGGTTGAAATAATAATACATCACAAACATCATGAGGAGAAATATCACATAATACCTCATCAGTGAAGGGCTTGATGTTGTAGGGAAGGCGGCACTATTGGCTGACGTAGAGATCCCATCCTTAGTGAAGCCACTTGATGGTGTATGGCTATGGGTGTGTTGTGGTCAGCAAGCCCAATCGCTTCATGACCTCTGGTAAAATGAGGTTCTTTTGGCTACCATTGTCAACAATGAAATGTAGTGGGGAATCCTTTACCCACATCTGAAAGTGGAAAAGACGCTCCTCCTCCTCCTCATCTTCTGGTTCTTCCTTTTGGATCTTCATGGTGGCAACGATGGAATTGGGATCTGCATTGATAATCTTCTTCCCTCTGTCATTCCCCTTCTTGGGTTCTGATTCAGTGTCAGAGTGAGCATCTAATTCAGAATCCTTTATCTCCACCACCACTAACTGCTTGGCCCAACACTCACTTGTGTTGTGAGTGGGGCTCTTATGGAACTCGCACCACTTTCCTGCTTCCTTCTTTGGCTTCAAAGTGTTTCTTTTTGCTTACAGATTTGGAAGGTTGTCTTGAGTCGCCATGCCTTGGTTGTGTCCTTGGTTCTATGATTTGGGGGCACCTTTCACTTGCTTATGATTCGCAGATCCAAAGTCTCCTTTTTCTATTTGAATTTTTACTCAATTTTGGTAGCACAACGATATGCTGTAACAAGCGAGGAGATGTCGAGGAACTCCATTTCCTCCTGAATGTATCTATGTAGACAACTGAGGTACTTCAGCACCCAATGTTTCTCTAAATCTTTGGTACCCAACTTGCTGCGCAGGGTATGGAACAGATTCATCATCTCATGCACATCTTGATCTCTTTGGTGCTATAGCATAGTCTATTATATGTACTTGTCCTCATAGCTCCCCACGGGATAATATTGTCCCTTTATGGCATCTCAGAAATAAATCCATGTGCGTACGACCGAGAACAGAGAGGGTTCCTCCTCATCCTTTCTCTCAAAGTAGGTTTCCCACCAGTCCTTAACATGGGGGGCAGCTTTGAGTAGTGAAAAGGTAATATTTTCCTGGTCGAAAAAGTCATGAACCGAGAAATATCCTTCTAATAGATTCAACCATCTATCTACAACGTCGACATCTATTCGGCCATCAAATATGGGAATGTTGAAGTTTACCTGTACCTTCAAATAGGTTGCACCTCTAGAGTGGCTTCTAGATGAAGATGGGCTACCAGTGGGAAGTCGTTGAAGGATCTGGGTGAATTTATTCATCATCGTGTTCCTTTTTTTTTCAAGGTCCTCCTCGAGAAACGTTTTGATAGGATCTTCTGCACCCTCGTCTTTCTTTTCGTCCCCCATGGGAGGCCATCGGGATTTGTGAGGATGATCTTGCAAAGGTTCAACTAGATTGATCCCTAACTCTTTATAGCCCGCCCTCATTAGGAACATGCAAAGAAGGATCGAGAAAGAGCATATTTATTTGATACCACTAATCCAGATTTATGCAGGAACGCAATAGAATACACAAACAACCATAGAAACAAAGATGTTGTTGGGGTGTGTTCTACTATCTTAAATACATCTAATATTTAATTATCGACCAGGATTGGTAGGCTTAGAGTTGATACAAAATATATGCAAATGTAAAAATGATCCTAGGGTGTCATGGAGATATTTTAATAAACAAAAGATCGAACTCCTAAGACTATCTGAATAATCGGACTAGATTGGCGTATCAAATTTTGAAAAGCTACTAAAAGAAAGATATAAACAATAATACTTATAACTTCAGACACTAACTCAGACATAAAAGGGATTATAACAACTGAACTGACAAATAACCAACTAACTACTCCTTAAGCGGAAGGCTGGTGTAAAAATACAACTTATCTTACAAAAATAGAAAACTGAAAAAGTGAGTAGAAAACTTAATAAATAAAACTTTGAAAGAAGCAAGTAGAAAACTTAATAAAGATAATAAAGAGAAGCAAGTAGAAAAATTAATAAAAATATTTAAACAGAAGCAAATAGAAAACTTAATAAAGATATTAAAACTCTATTCTTCAATAAATACATACCAAAAACAAGAATGATTCCTATCATTACAAATAATCTAACTTACTCTTAAAAGTAATACATCTAACCTTAATAATAATAATAATAATAATAATAATAATCTATTTTTAAGGTCACCGCCAAGCGAGACACGAAATTGGTGTATGAGACCCCCTTGTTTGTGGGACAAGGGACCCCCCTCTGCACAGCGATTTAACTGCTAAAGTCTATAGAGGTGTACATACACTACCCTCCTCTGGATTTGAACCCGTGACCTCCTAAGAGGAAACACATGCTCTTAACCATTAGGCCCACTAATGATCTTAAACTCTATCTGCAAACAAAGATAACCATGACGTAAAATAGCAGTAAAATAAAATCAGTGTTTAATAAACTTAATCCATATTTAATTTAAAAAGAAAATAAAAGAAGAATAGTAAAACCTTAATCAATAACCTAAAATAGCCAAACTTTAATTGTAATGCTTAAATAAAACTACCAACTACAAACATAATCCAAATATTGAGAAAACAAAACTAGAAAAAAAATTAAAATACTTAAAAAACAAAACTAGAAAAAAATTTAAAATACTTAAAAAACACTAAAAATAGAACTGAGGGTTAAATGACAGACTGGACAGTAGGTCTGTAAGGGGTGGCTGAATGGCATACTATACAAACGGTCCGAATGGCAGTCCGTAGAGTTGAAAATGGTAAAAACTAACCTAAATGAACTAATTCTTCAGCTGAAGTTATGCAGATCTAAACCTAATGCATTGAAAATAAACAACCCTATTTAATTCAGCAAATTAACTTCAAACTCTTAAACAAAAAAAAAGCATTGCATATTAAACTAATTAGTAAGCTAGAAATTAATTTAAACAGATTGGAAATTAACTCAGCAAGTTCATGGCAGGAAATAAATAAACAAAACTAAATCTAAATGAAAGAAAACTATTTCATATAAGCAAATTCATAACAAGAAATAAATAAACAAGACTGAATATAAATGAAAGCAAACTATTTTATATGTTTGGAAATAAAGACTGAAAGCAATACTGAAATGAAATGACTGTAAATAAAATAACTTGAAAGCAAATAGCTGGAAACAAATGACAGAAAGCAAAGCTATGCGCGCATCTACTTGTTTAACTACTGAAATAAAACTAAGCTAATGCAATACAGGAAATGAAATAGCATTTACTATTATCTAATGAAAGCAAACTGGAAATTAAACTAGACTAGCTAAAACAAAAAAGCAAGAAATGAATTAAACAAAGAAATGAACCTCTGGTTGATGAGGGGCCCTCTTAACAATCAGGGGTGATGTCTACTAACTCCTACTCAAACTCAATCTTCAACAGCAATGCATACAGCTCTTTATTGAAATTCAGAAACAAAATTACAGTGTTTATGAACTACTTAACAAAATACTTCTCTAACTCTCCCGACTAACTAACTCTACTCTTTATTCAGAGACTGATATATATAGTTTACATGAGAGATGAGCAATTCGACCCTCAAAGGTCGACAACTCTCTAATTTTAGTCAATCTTTAAAAGCACATATATGATTTCAGCAACCAACGAATGGACGTCTTCCTTCTTCAGCGCAAGTGTGACCTGATATTCCTCTTTTCACATGGGCAAATCCTCTTTAGCGTGGCATCAATCCCTTCCTTAGTGTGGTTGATGGGTTGGTGTTGAGCGCAGGCTTGTACACAGCAACAAGTTTCTAGAACGTAGGTCCCTTATCAGCGCGAGCATGTGGACTAGTAGTGTTGTGGAGAGCGAGGGTGACGACACAGTCGGTCTTCTGGAATGCATGCCATTCTATCCCTTTGAATCACGGATAATGAGAATCTAGGTGGTGAGCGAAGGAGATTGCAAGCCGTTTTATGTTTAAATGCCCAAAACCGGTTATGGATAGTGCGCAGGCTGATGGGCGAGCTGAACGAAACACTGAGCCATGAGATGGATATATGTTGGGTGTCGATCTAGGGAAAACGTGGCAAACCACTAGCAAATTCTGCGTAATGGTTGGATGACGAGCTGAACACCAAGCTGGATCATGAGCTGGACAGGGATGATTTTAAGAACCCCCTCTAGATTTATGTGTATAAAAATTGGGCGCATCTCTCCGATATATAGGAAAATTTGAAGGCGATTTTATCAATAATATAATATGTATATATAAAAAAATTTCCCAAATCTTTCATTTTATTATATAATGTTGTAAAAACTTGGCGAATATTTAGCTTCATTATAAAAAATTGTAAAAATTGGTGAATCTTTCACTGATTTATAGAATATTGTCAAAATATAAGAACAACAACATTAGTCAAATAACATGAATCACATCATCAACAACAGAACATGTAGACTCACAAGTCAGAGTGAAAAGTTGGTGCTGTTAATCTATGAAAAGTAAAAACAAAATTTTATTGAAGAAATTGACTTTATTTTTGTCTCCCATGTAATTGTAGTTAATGTCAAAAGCATTGGAAAAATATTTGGTAACTTTCATGAT
Organism: Pseudotsuga menziesii; assembly: GCA_001517045.1. Taxonomy (NCBI): domain Eukaryota; kingdom Viridiplantae; phylum Streptophyta; class Pinopsida; order Pinales; family Pinaceae; genus Pseudotsuga; species Pseudotsuga menziesii. The sequence goes on along the minus strand of LPNX010935476.1, from coordinate 241,014 downwards.
AGTCATATTATCGTAAACTTGTGGTTTTGGTTTACATATATTGTTCAACCATAACAAAGTAATGGAAAATCATTATCAAGTCCAATATAAACTTGTGATTTGGTTTACAAATATCGTTCAACAATGACAAAGTTACGAAAGTGATATATTTATGTTGCTACAAAATTCCCATAATTATACCTATTATAACAATCATGAGTTCTTTTAGCTTTCCTTCAAAAGATATTTTAACTTTTTCCAACTACTCCCTCTAGAAATCCCTCCAACAAGTGGCATCCATATCCCTAAGAATTTTAGATTTCTTATTTGGTTTTCCATCTTTACCTAAAAAACCTTCCAATGTCATTCATGTCCGAAGTGGCATCCATAGCCCTAAGAATCCCTCCACTTCTCAATGACATTCATATCCCTAAGAATCTTGGATTTCTTATTTGATTCTCGAACTTTTCCTAAAAAACCTTCCACCTTAATTCAGAATCCATCCATCTTCACAATGTAAGAAGTGGCATCCATATCCCTAAAAATCTTGGATTTCTTGTTTGGTTCTCCAACTTTGACTTAAAAAAACCTTTCACCTTCATTCATGTTTAAAGTGGCATCCATATCCTTAAGAATCTTGGATTCTCATTTGGTTCTCCAATATTATCTTATTTTCCTAGGTAATGAAGTTTTTTGTGCTATAAATTTTAAATTATAAAACTAAATTTTAATCTTTTGTCTTATAAGAGAAACACTAGATCAATTTGTCCCCAAATTCCCAAGTATTGGAAATAAGAAACAAGACATAAGTTTTTTCTCAAATGGGAAAGAACAAATCTATTAAGGATAAGAAACTTGGAATATTAAAAAATGACTTTAGAAAAAAGGAGATTTTTCTTCCTAAAAACATTGGAGTATTTAAATATGAAAAAAAAACTTGAAAAGAATAAGGAAAAATCTATAATCTATAATTTAATTTAGTTTTATATATATATATATATATAACTTAATCTCATTCATACATGATCTTTCATCACCATATAATTTGAATTTTTATATCAACATTCATAACTTGGCAGTATAAATAGTCCTTCTCATCAAGTGGATATGGATACGAGTATGTGCTCCAATCCCTCTCATACAAAGGAGCTGCAACTTGGGACAATAGTGGAATAGTCAAATTCCAAATAACAGTATCATGTTCTCCATTCATCATCCATCAACCAATCGAGTCTGCTTTAGCCATTATCACACTAACCTCTATATATATGACCTGAATCATTTCTCAAAAGTGCAAAGGTAAGAAACTATGTTGTAATAAAACCTAGAGGAAACACTTTTGGTAAAGCTCCCACAATTATTTTCTTTACTTCTAGTTCACCTACATGTGGGACTCCATAATCTTACTATGCAATAATCAAAGCATAGGTTGCCTGTGTAGTGAAGAGTTTGGTTTTTGCCACCTAAAGAATAACATTAATTTTACCATAAAACTTTACTTAGGTTATTTAGTTTCCTTCTTATTTTATTTGTATTAGTGTTGGTGTTTTATAAATCTATAAATACTTGGTCATCATGCTAGGAAGTGAAGTGTTGAGGTTTTAGTATTTTTCAAAAAAATTGTTAACTTATGTAACAAATTAAACTAACTACTCAGAAAGATGAAGTAAAGTACAGCAGTGAAAATGCAAGATAAATTTTAACATAATTTTCATCTTTTTCAACTTTAACATTTCCAAAGGTGTCTATGTTAAAGTTGAAACATACAGTAACTATAAATAGTCCAAAAGTGAGAAAAAACCTTCAAACCCTTACTGTAATAATTTGTAGACTTCAAGACAGTCATATATAATTTAAATAGCAGCACTTATCAGATGTACAGAAGCAGCTTTAAACCATATACTAGCACCCCAAACTGTAGCAACACTTTCTAAAGAACAACACTTTCAATCACAACAATAGCCGCCTAGATGGGGTTCAATAAGGGTCACAGTAGCTACTGGAAAGATCATACTCACCAAACAAACCATAGAATAAACCAACAAAGGTAACGAACCTCAAATCAAATCATAAATCAGTCATGGCAGCCCAAATGGTCACAGCCCAGCCCAAAAAATTCTCACGATTTTCCAAAAAAGATCAACACGGTCATGGCCCAGCAGAAGAAGGTCAACACAGGTCACAAAATAGGTCCTGGAAGCCCACAAGGTCACGGCTGAGCTCCAAGAAGGCTCAATCAGTCACGACCCAGCCCAAGAGGGCTCAAACAGTCACGGCCCAGCCCAAGAGGGCTCAAACAGTCACGACACAACCCAAGAGGGCTCAAACAATCATGGATAAATCTTAGGAAACCTTAAACAGGTCGCAGCCCAGCTAGGCAGCTCTAGACAGGTCATGACATAGCTGGGTAGGTTGGGTAAACTCACGGCCCAGCATTGACAGTCCATAAACAGTAGCAAAATCATGACCCAGCAGGCTAACCAGGACCCCTGTTTAACTGACTAGGGTACTATCCTCCTTGATATCATCCCTGATAATGGGTTTAGCAGTTGCACTATCTTTAATAGGAAGGTCAAGCATGCTAAAGGTTCTAACATTGTATCCTATCAATCACATATTCTAGGGTCTTTCTGTCATCCTTTCTGCTAACACCTTTATCTCTGAATCTGTGAAATATGTAGATCAATGTGTTTCCAAGTATCTAAAACCCAAAAAATGAGTTTGGGATTAGCAAGAAACTTGAGGAAGACTTCTCTTTAGAGATGAATTCCTAAGGGAGGGAAAGAAAATTAAGGTGGACTTCTTAACATATGGCTTTCCAAATAGGAAATTTACTAACTAACCAACACCTTCTTTGGTTACTCCCCATGAAAGCCATGACTCATTCAATGCTTCATAATATCTTCAATAAGTATGGTGTTTCATAAGTTTCCCCATGTTGCTTGCTATGGTGATATAGAGTATATTTGTTCTACTACAGACCAATAGCACAACCCTATAGATACCCTAGACATGCTTTGAGAACTATGAGAAGAGGAGGATTTTGTCAAAATATAATAATAACACCAATCCATATAAAATACCTCTAAGCTTTCTCAATATCAAATGAATCTAATAAAAATTCAAATGTTTATTTGTACAGACAATCTACCAATTCTGCAAACTTCGCCATTCATTTTTTATTGAGTAGGAAAAGCTCAAGGCTCAAAGTAAAATCATGCTGATCAGGCACCCACATTCTCACAGTGGATACAAGGCCCACACTTATGCTCTCAACATAGCTTGGGAGGTTCATACTTATGTTGTTTCTGCAATATACTCATCTAGAAATAACAAGATAGCATGTTGGTCCAATGATTTAAAAAGATTGCAGGGTGGAAAATAAATTCATATTCAGTTAAAATATCAATAATGAGCAATACAACAGCACGAAGTTAACCGTCATAATTCATGACACAAATTTTACAATTGACCACTAGTTCTTAACCTTGTTCAGCCTAGACTATTCCTTTTACACAATCAAACTAAACCTTAAGCATTTAATGCACAACGACTATGTTAGATTTATCTCGATGCATGTATCATTGAATGGATTGAAAGAAGACATGGTAAAAATTAACAAGTATAACTTTCTAGATTGAGTAATTTATATAGAATGAGACTTCACAATAGATTTTTTTTATATTCAAGGGATAAAAATCCTCATAACTCGCACATCATTCTAGCAGCAGAAATATTTCCATGTTTCATCCTCCTATTGCGCATAAATGGAATTATGCTTTATCATAATCCCCTTTGCAATCAAATATATGGAAGAAACCCTGATGAATAAGGGAAAGACAAAAGCAAGATGCTTTAAGAAGATGATTCAAATTGTATACTCCCATTTAAACAATGGCTGCATACTAAGTCTATAATATTTGTAAATTACTAATTTTAAATGACCACAAAATAGAATGTCCTAGGTGGGAACCATGACATGGTATTCCTCTTGCTTGCAAAATAAATTGACAACCACCATAATTGCAGGAACAACCAACACAGCACACAAGGAGACTCCCAAAATGGATTCCATAAAGCACAATGCTCTTCTCCAACATGTACACAATGTTTTTGTCTCTTTCCATTTGAAAGAATCAGTTGAACCCTCAAACGAATTGAGATTAGCTGGTAAGCAATTTTCTTTCTTATCATCTATCTTATAAGCTTATTTTTCTAACTCAGTCAAGCCAATGCTCTGGTAATCTTCCTCATTATATAACATCTCCTCAAAACCAACTCTTGAAGTAGGTGACAAAGAATCAGTTCTATGCACACTTTCTGACCATTCAGAACTGTTCTGCAGATCTCCCTCTGCTGAATTGCTTCTAACTAAATACCCATCAGCTACACTATAGAGACTGTCAAGCATTGTCCTTCCTTTTTTTGTTGTGATCATATGTCGATTGTCTCCACCCGTGGATTCATTGGCAGTGCCATTGGCATTTGGACTTAAGTTCATATTCTAGTCAATTGCATTCAAATTATCATGGTTATCTTCTATATAATCTGCAAGTTCTCCTTTGGATTGTAGTTTTCTACATGTGTTTTTTGAGGAGGATTGTTGTTCCAGAGACCTAACAAATTTCCTTGATGTCTTGAATACACTCATATTATCTATTGTAATATATGATCCTGGATTCTGAGGAAGAGAACAAACAGTAAAGCACCTGAGCATTTGCAATCAAAAGAGATAATGCTGATATAATAAAATGTACCAACTTTGCTTAAGCTTCCTCATCAAGCACAAGATGCATCAAACGAGACAAAACAGAAAAACTAAGAAGGACACATCCCATGCTATTTATGCGTACCTTAGGGCTAACTACTTCTTTCATAGCTGAAGGAAAATGTGAGTGAGCGTAGTTAATGCAAAGGGAAAAACATGGGTCATTTTCATCCTCTTTATAGGAACGTCTCCTTTCTAAGCATTCCTCATCATAAAATTTCACAAATGCCATCTGAAAAGTTCAGTGAAAATTTCACAAATGCCATATGCTTCACATTTCTTATGACAAGAATGCTCATTACCACATATATGTTCATCACTTGTCGATTCATGGGAGTGATCCTTGTAACTGCACCTCTTGGGACACCCCTCCGTGATGCATTTTTTGGGACAATATCTTCATGAATTCCATCCGCTTCACATTTCTTAGGACAAGAATGCACATTACCACAAAGATGTTCATCACTTGTCTATTCATGGAAGTGATCTTTGTAACTGCAGCTTCTAGGACACCCCTCCATGATGCATTTTTTGGGACAATATCTTTTATGGAATCATGACAAGCATGTTTTTCATGATCCCCAAGCTCAATCTGTATCACAGAAGGATTTTTGCATCTTGGACTATATTTCAATGATGACAAGTTTAATAAGAGGTGTTACGCCCCATTTTGCATGGGTGACTACCTTCATCACAATCTCATTCGGGTCGTGTATGTGATGGAGATTGAATGATTTGGTCCTAAGTGCTAGATCCTAGATGATGATGCCCTAGTGATAATGCTTCATGGAATATGTTGATTGTTTGGCCTTGAACTAGGGCCTTGTTTGAAGCAGAATAGTTCAGCAATGGAAACATTCATTACATCTAGGTTGTTTTGTGAGTCATGGCCTATTCGTCTCAAATTATGGGCATACTCCAGTCTTGAATTAGCAGCAATTAGCACTGTTATGGCCCTTGGAAAGCACTAATAAGAATCTTTGTGTAAATCTAGGAACATTGGGAACAATTTTGTGGAAGGAAACATAAGTAAAACCTATTTATTCTGAATTATGGGAAGCAAGCAACCTAATTCTTGTAGAAGCACTCCATGTTGGGTTGTTTCCTAACATTTCTGCACAGTCTATACAGTTCTGGGTATGTTTTTACCATGTCTTAACCCTCACGACAGAAACAAGATCGGTCCTGGGTATAATGTGGGCATCTTCCTTATAGTGGCAGCAATGATTTACCATCAACCAGCAACAAGAATTTTGGTCAATCTGCAAGTACAGAACAACCATAAAGATCTTAATTTCTCCACATTCTGGGCAGATCTTGAGTGAATTTAGGGTTGTCCCTGATCCCAAGTAGAGTTAATTCCAAATCTAGTCCAATTGTAAGTAGATATAGCAATTCTAAGCATCCTGGTCCCATGCTACAACAGATTTGGGAAAGTTTAGTGGAAATAAACAAACTAAATTCCAAATATGGGCATAGTTTGAACTTTGAAGTATTTTATGTCACAGCAGCCACTAATTATGTATTCTATGTAGCTTTGGGTCTGTTTGAAAATGCTTCATCAAACTTGTCGAGTCTATATTCTGGAATGATTCGTCAAACCTGTATATTAAAACCTTAGATACTTGAGCATCAAATAAAGACAAGAATCAAGTATATTCATCAAAAGCAACCAAATCAAAACCCCATTTAAATGGGCGTATAGGATTGTTCCCACATAGAAATGGTCCTAGCTTTGGGGGAATGTACAAGTTCAGCCTATTAAGTACTTTTTCATGGATAGAAACCAGCAACTGGAAAAATCTTAGAAATGACACCTTTTTATATCTTCTACCTCAGGATCACAACACACTAATTCAAATGGGTTTGAGCAATATGGGATAATATGATGCATGTAATTTGAATTTAACTCGTCTAAGTCTTTTTTCTTTGGTGCCATGTACATTCATCAAAAGCAACCATGTCAAAACCCCATTTAAATGGGAGAATAGGATTGTTCCCACACAGAAATGGTCCTAGCTTTGGGTACATGTACAAGTTCAGCCTATTAAGTACTTTGTCATGGATAAAAACCAGCATCTGGACAAATCTCAGAAATGCCACCTTTTTTATATCTTCTACCTCAGGATCACAACACACTAATTCAAATGGGTCTAACCAAGATGGGATAATATGATGCATGTAATTTGAATTTAACTCATCTACTTTTAGATCCTACTATGTGCCCAGCAACATGGACTTATTTCCCAAATATCCATTGTTTATTGCTGCTACTCATTTTCAGAAGTGCACAGGTCTAAGTTTTAGCCACTTTGCCATTGCTATGATGCATAAACTTGTAAAAAATGTACCCAAAACACACCAATACTTGGATTTGTTTGATTTATGGTTATTTGAAGGCTGGGATATATTTGATCTGTTGTTGTTTGATGCTAACAAATACCAGAACTACCCAAAATATCCCAAATCAACTAATTAGGTTGTTAGGAGGCTCAACATACTCCTAGGTCATCAAGGAATGTGCCCAGAAATCATTTTGATTCATGTATGAGGATTAAATAGGAAAACATGCCCGGGTTTTCTTTCAATCATCCATAGAACTGCTAAGGGCTTAGAGAGCTCCATCCATATCAAATGAGATCACAAATTATCCATGTCACCATCACATGAGCCAAATATCTACCAATCTGGACTCCAAGGCATCATACTAAGCCATCCATCCATGATAAAACAAATGCAATCAACAAAGGAGGTTTGTTACCTAAGCATATATTAATGATCATGAACCAGTTGACAGGTCTTGAAGCACCTAAGCTCTATCCAGAGCAACAAAAACAATTATTTAAGGATGCTATTGAAATTTGTAGGAGCATCGTTGCTAAAGATATCTCGAGTTTCACATAGGAATACAATTCAGTTCCAAAATATATTAACTAGAAATATAATTGCAAAAGAATCCTGACATTGAGGGAACAAAGAAGATCAATCAATCAATTGGTGGATTGGTTCCACTTATTTCAAAGTATTTTGGGAATTAGTATCTAATATATGAAAATTATGCCAATTATACTAGAGGAATGTTGGTCTCATGCCAATAGGTCTCCTATGATGAATGGAGAAAACCTAGAAACCATTTGTCTAGGTGGATTCAGAACACAAGGAGGAGCTTGAAAGTCTATAGGGGTTTGAACAGTTGGTGGGATAAAAGGCTAAGATATTTGAACAACAAGGTTTCTTCCTTCAGTTTTCACAAAGTTTTGAAGATTGTGCAGAAGATATATAAGCAGATCTTTGAAAAGGAAGAAGTGTGTCTATGTTCGATAAAAGATGCAGATCTAAAATCAACCCCCCTGAGAACAACAGATGAGAGACAAATTCAGCCTGTCCATCCAACAAATGGTCAGGCAGTCTCAATCCCATAAAAAATCAAACCCCCTACCACCACTTGAACACACATCAGTTTGGGACTGCTTCAAATATGATCTATCACTATTATGAAGCTACTAATTCATTATTACGAACCTATATCAACATTTCAAAACAACCAGTAGTCATAGCCTCATATTTGAAGGATTTAATGTTATTACAAACATATTTTGATGATACTTTCTGGACCTGGATAGAGCCTGATATCTCCATTATGAATATTCCAGCATGAGACAAATTTTGGAGTTGAGAACCATTGAGTCATTGATATATCTAACCACATCTTTAACTTATATCACTTAAAGAAGAGAAGCACCTTTAATTAAAGAACCTGGATTAATACCCTTCAAATATGGAACATTGGATGGAGACTTTGTAGCTGACTCCCCTTTAGAAAAGGAGGGAATCCAATAGCAAAAATTTTCCTTCAAAGCAACTTATCCTTAGTGCAAGAAGGAAGGACCTGAGTCCAAGGAGGGCACCTTTATCACCACAGACACTAATCTCCTGTGGGTCATGCAGAACTTTCTCATCGACATACAGAAGACAATGACTAAGATCTGTTGAGAAGAATGTAAGCATATTTATTGTTCCAAGTGATGAGTAAATTGCTCTCCAAGGGATTGATCTTTTTTTTACAGTAATGAAATATATTCTCAATATTGACTTGCAGCTGTTATCTATGTGATGTTGCAAACTATTTCACTTTAGTGGCATATCCCTCAATTGGGATTTTGTTCAACATTAATACCCCTCCTCTTCAACCAGTAAAAATAATAAATTCGTCAATATTTTCCCAACACAATGGTAGAGCCACAATGTAGGTACAATTAAAAAAGTCCCAACTCAAACATTAATACCCCTCCTCTTCAATCAGTAAAAATAATGAATTTGTTAATAAGTTTCCAAATGCAATGATAGAGACACAATGTAGATATAATTATAAAAGTCCCAACTCAACATAACAAGTAGGTTATCTCCCATTTCTATCTAGATCCATCATAATATATGAATACCTTATAAATTGAAGCAGGTATGACCTTGACTGTCATTGAAATACACAGTCTAATAAAAAGCACAAGATACTATACTACCAATGAATTGGGGTTCGGATTCTGTTTGGAATTCTTTAGGACTCCACAATAATTGAACTGATAGACCAAAAATGAGGAATAGAGAGGATGGGGACTCTGAGAACAACAGATGAAAGACAAATTCAGCCTATCCATCTAGCAAATGGTCAGGGAGTCTCAATCCCATCAAAAATCAACCCCCCTACCACCACTTGAACACACATCAGTTTGGTACTGCTTCAGATCTGATCTATCACTATTATGAAGCTACTAATTCATTATTACAGACCTATATCAACATCTCAAAACAACCAGCAATCATAGCCTACTCCAAACAGGCCTAAAAAAATTGCATCCCTTTCTAATAGGATGAACAGACCTTAGAAAATTTATGGTTCAAACTTAGAGGTCTCACAATGATCACAAATTAATCCAAACATCCTTTAAACCATCACAGATGAGTTTAACAATTTAACAAGTGTTCATGGTTCAGATCTAGAAGCCCACAAGGTTCACAAGACATATATAGAAGCCCAAAAAGTCATGGTCCTATCTGCAACAGCCCACAAGGTCGAGCAAGGTCACAAATGTTGCGACCCAACATAGAATCGTCAATACAGTCACATATCAGCCTAGGAAGGTTTAGTAAGGTTTAGTAAGGTTTAGCAGCCCGATCAAGACTATGACCCAACTCAAAAAAAAAGCAAAGCAACAACCTCAACAATATATAGGAATTAAACAATAGAGAATCAGTACCATCAATGAAGTACAAACCGCCTCACAAGATATTTGGTTGATAATGATAGTCTTCTAAAACAATATTTGTCACTAGAGGCTAATACAATTATGCATTGTAATTATGCCAATTGATTATTGCATTAGATGAATGTTGGTCTCGTGCCAATAGGTATCCTACAATCAATTCATAGGAACCTAGTGCATAGACCATTTTTCTCTTCGCTTAGCTATGTAGAGCTCATTTATTTTTTTGAATAATTATAAGTATTTACAAAGAAAATATGCAATCAACATAAAAGAATCAAGATTTGAAAAAGTGAAGACAATTAATTCATGCAACTAAAATGTAATGAAAATATCTTTTCTCAAACCCTGAATCAATGGAAACGGATTAAAACCAATCTTGATTCAAGATACAAAAAATGGCTAAATCAAGCATCAAATGAGAACTATAAGCATTCAAGGGACTAACACAATATTTAACCAAAATACACACAAACTTCAAAAAGCGACAAAATGCTTCAAACAAAAGTAATAAACAAACCATAACAATTTGTCAAGATATTCTTGTTAAACACCAACATGGTTTCATGTACTTGAATGAGCTCATTCTTGCTTAGCGAAAGTGTTTTCAAATTAGTTATTTATCCTTTAATGTTAGGACACTATCTATGTGAAGAGATAGCTCCTAGGCCTAGCTTTCTCAAATTCCACCATCACTTCCTGTCACATACAAGAAAGAGACAATGTAAGAGGTTAATATCAAAACATCAATATTAAAATAAGCTGCATGAAGGTAATGTAGCTCAAATCATCAATGTTGCAACAAAAAAGTAAAATGTAGAATCTATTTTTTCCTAAAACACGACCTCAAATTCACATATAGTGATCACCCGCAAGGGTACATGGAACATCTGAACAAAAATAAGACTCAAGATTCCTTAATGTGTATTAGATCATATACAATATTATATGAAATCCAATTTCCAAGTCACATTTTGGCTCTAGTCCTTATTTTCGACATTTTCGACATTCTGGCTCTGGTCCTCATTTTCCACATCAAGTTGATTAGATATATTTGTTATATTGTTTTCTCCCCTTCTTTCAAGATCTGATCACCAAAGAGTTAATGCTCTTTCATAAGCAAAATTGTCAACCTCATACTTTGTTACATATAATCTTAAGCATGTATCCACATTTTTATCAAGCTTGTTCCTCAACTTTGACTTCAAGAATGTCAGTGCACTAAACATTTTCTCATCCTCCATTGATCCCAAAATCATGGTTTGACATAAATCTGCTAATTTGAAATATTCTGACATTCTTTCCCGTAGCACTTCGCTACCACTGAGTTTAGTCCATAATCTTGTAATTGCACCATATTCTTTACTATCCGACGGAGAAAATTGGTCCCGCATTGTTTTACCAAATCATTGAGATTGATCTGCCATTTTTTCTTTATCTAAAATACCTTGAATATGTTCTCCTTGTATCTCGGGCTCTCGACAAAAATGGCTCTACAAAACCTTGATTTTCTTGATAAAGTCATGTTCTAAATTTTTTTCATTTTGACTATGGTCCCAATATTGAGGGTATACGATAGACATGGCCTCCAACAATTAAACTCGAGGAAACCGTTCTCTTAACTCTAATGATAGTGATTTTGCAATTTCTTTCAAGTTGTCTCTCACTGAAATTACAACATCGTGAAATCGTTCTCTTGAGACGGAGCACTGTTTGGTGGATCTTCCAATATTTTTATTTTAATAAAAGGGAAACATATGCCCACGTACTACCATAGATAGCATCCCTTTTTCATCAAACTTCAAAAACAAATCATCATTTTCTATATTGATAATCTTCCTCCAATTTGTAAATGCTAAATCTGTAAAAGAATCTTCCATAATATACAAATTATCCAATGCAAGACATGTTAATTTTCTTGCTATTGTGTATTCAACAATATACATCATGCGACTCTGAGCCATCTTCACGAGTTTATTCATTTCATGAAGCATAGGAAGAATTCCAGCCAATGTTAATAATGTCTCTATATCAGTTAGTAGAAATAGAAGAGTTTGAGCTTTTTCTACACTTGAGCGATGTTCATACATCACCCCTACCAAGGATGCATATTCATTGAATAGTATTTCAGCTGGTCCCTTCAATGATATCCATCTTGTATCAACATCTTTTAATAGTTTTTTTCCATTTGTAACACCATCAGAAAAAATTTAAACTCTAAAAATCGTTTGGGACTCCGACAAAAGTATGCATGAACCTCATGTACAAGATATTCTACCTTTGAAACCAATGAAAAGTTGCTAACTATTTTAAATGCAAGATTCATCCTATGAGCCATATAATGAATACTGAGCATATACAGTGAAGCTAAGAGTTGCATTCTAGCACAAAGGCCATTCCTTTGTTCTTGCATTACTGATGCTCCATCTGCTCCAACACATACTAACTTTTTTGCAATCATGGAAAGATCCATACCACCAATTTCCTTCAAACTATCAATAAAAAGTTCATAAATATTTTATGCTGTAGAAATTTTGGTCATTTTATGAATTCCAAGTAGATAGGAATGCCTGATATGGTCATTGACCATATAAATGGTCATGCAAATCCATGAAGTATTATCAATAGCCGTAACTTCATCCAAAGACAGTGAAAAAAATGTAGCATTTGCAATCTTCTCTTTCATATCGTCCTTTTCTACTTGAGCTAGATATTTTCCCCATCCCAACCACTCGATAAAGACCAATGAGAAGATGGAAAATTTGGCACTTGAATAAAAGATAGATATTTCATCATTTTTGGATAATCTGTCATAGGATGACCATTGGATAGGAGGTGAAATACAGTGCTTAATTGTATTGTCTTTGATTAGAAATGTGTTTCCATCATATTTCCAAATTGAGATTTGATGGTTCCTCCACTTTCCTCAAGTTTTTTCTTATTTAGTAAGAAGTCATTATATTCCACTTCAAATTGGAGATGTTGACATTCGCTAACAGATTTCCATCTGGCAGTAGATTTATTCTCATCATTTGAAATTTTCTTATCATACACCTTCCCAACATGCTTCTCGTTTGTGTCTAACTTCATCTGTAATTTCACTACCTTTCCAAGTTTCCAACTACATGAAATGCATTTAACTTCTTGTGAGGTCTCATTCTCATTTGTTGGAGGTATTGGTTCAATACATGAGTATCTTGAGACCCAATCGGATTTGAATTTTCTCCCTGCATCCCATTGGCCCTTTTTCCTTTTCCGTGAATGCATTGTGTCACCTTGGAATGGAAAATATTCAACATTTGAACTACCAATTTCATATGGAAATGCATTTGTCTCACTTTGATCATTAGAAGAATGTATTCTACCATCCATTGTCTGGGTTGCATATGCATTCTAAAAAGTGTTGACATCTCTCTCATTGATACCTTGCTCAAGAGAGCTTGAAGCATGAATAGGATGTGGATTATTGGACTAAGGATTTTCAAAATATGATATTACATCCTTTTGTTTTTATGTTTTAGTTTTCTTTCCACAATCCATGTTTGACATCTTACTTAATATTCCAAAATTGAAATTCCAAATCGATATAAAAACCAGAAGTGAAGCCTGCATGAGAAAAATGATATAAAATTAATACAAAGGAACATTATCAATTTATATTGACCTGACTTACAATGAGTGTTTACATGGACTCTTTCAATGACTTTTAATTGACTCTTTCATTGACTCTTTCAATGAATTTTAATTGACTCTTTCATTGACTCTTTCCCCGAAGAAGGTATAACACTAATACAATTGGAAGGTGTCAATGAAAAACAACTGCACTGACTAGATTCAGGGCAAGTGGGGACTCCACTTGTTATCGCATCCCTTACTAGTCCAGCAAACATGTGGGGACCTGAATATTGACAAACAAATAAACTAATAGAATCAGATATTATGCTCCACATTATTCTTTTGGCAAACAATCCACAGAATTCAAACAAGCATGACATACATCATGCTGTAAAATCCCAACATTCATGACATACACATATGTAGACTTTGTTCTATGTAACATAAAGGATCATTGCCTTATATGATTACAAATGTCTCCAATGGTGTGTACTGAATAGGTATATAATGCCCCATTTTAACACAATTTCTATAATTTCTTATTGACCAACTTGAAATAACAAGCATTGACATCACATCAACGAAGAAATGAATAATATATCAATGAATTCTAAGCCTAAGTTGTACAACTTGCAAATGATCCTTTGTATATTTAGCCAAAATGCCTAGCTTTTGAAAGATCCACTAAATAAATCTATGTATTTAGCATAACCTATCCTTTTGAAAAGGAAATTGAGATGCTCTATCTTCTTCAAAACACATTAGATAGAACACTTATCCTTCATATTTTCTTTGTTATACAAAGCTAACAATGTATAGAAATTAGAGTAACAATGTCGAGCATAATATCAATCACTACACGTAACATAGATTCTATGTGTATAATCGCTTCAGCATCTGGGCACACAATTCTCATGTTTATAGATTCCCATTGATTATCTGGATTTCGATTGATAAACTCAAATTCAATTCCATGTAAGATAAATATTTATACATATGAATTACTCTTCCATCAGATTAAAGCAAGCTAATAGATTATATTTTCACTGTTATTCAACTCAAAAAACTTAATAGAGAAAATCACTCTATTTCTTATTTAATTTTCTGAGCCTGTCATACAATGTAGAGATCGAGCATGGCATATTTACTTTAAGATATGGGTATGAATAACAACAACAAGTAGTCTTAAATCCCTAATTCTAGGCACTTTCTAGGCATGAAAACATTGAAAAGAGACCTGTAGCAATTTTGGGAATCATTCATGAGGTAAACACTCTTCATCTTGGGTTCTGAGTTTAATTCTACCATAAAAAATGCCTTAGTACTCAAATATGGGCAGTTTTGAGCACAAATAGTGGCCAAAAGTCATATTGCAGCCACTGAAAAGCAATGACCAGAAGGCTGTAGGAAATTCTATGTTGATATTGAAAGTAGAAGTACTATCAAAACCCAACTCTAGTCTCTGAGCATAAACAACATTAAAAATCATCTAAACTTTAATTCTGGCTAGTTCTGAGTTTTATGGTACAAGAGGCCCCCTACAATGATAAATGAAATTAAAAACGAGTACATGTTTTAATAAGTAATCTACAAATTTCTATTAATTTGTGTAAAAGGGAATAACTAACAATTTTTTAAAACATCATAGGAATAATGATTTAGAAAAGAAGAAAACACACTTCTAATGAAAGGAATAATGATTTAGAAAGGAATAAAACACACTTTCCAGTCCTTACCATATTTGTTTCCTCATATATCAATTTCCTGCCAATTAATGTGTGATGGTCCTTGAAGATAGGTTGTCTGACTACTAGTTACTCTGCCTTATAAATAATGAAATGAAAAACTATCCAAATTGTTGAATCACAGAGCATCCTCACATGAGTGATACACATGCTAGACATGGCCACAAAGCTCCTTCTGTAGTTCTCCATCTAATCACATCCCCAATCTCCTAATAATTATACAAGTGTGTTGGAAAATTCTTGTCATGTTCAAATTCTTAACCAAATGCCATTTTAATTTATGCTGTAAGTGTTGCTTGCTGTAACAACAAAATGATTCCAATTGGCAGTTACTTGCCATAAAAAACTAACCACTGGATTTATTGATTGTCAACATCAATTCATGATGCAAGGAGTACCTGAATTGGTAGATGATGAAATACAGTTGGGGAATTCATACAAAGAACATGTAAAAACGATCCTATGATTTGTTGATGCAATTAACTAGGAGGTCAACCAAGGGAAATCGATTCTTATGCACCTTGGATCCTAGTTGCAAAGTTCAAACCCAGTACCAAACAATAGGCATCCCTAGGGTGACAAGCTAGGAAATTTTTCCTAGGGTTTCCTCCTGTTACCCCCCTATTTGCAAAGGGTGTTCTCCTCTAGTGTGGAGCAATATTTGATGGAATCTTAGCTCCTATGAGCCAAAATTATGATTTCTGATCACTAAGAAACACACTCAATGAAACACAAGCTATATAGCTATCTCATGTTTTCAATCACCAAATTAGGTTCTAGGTGAATTGATAGCATTTAGTCAGCAAAAAAATGACTGTCGAGTACCTCCTTGTCTCCACGAACCTAAATCCCCTAGATTTTCCCCTATATTCTTGCTACTTCCAACAAATAACCAAGACTATCCATAGCTAATAAATATAAATATGGCCTAAGAGGGCAAGCTCCTTAGCTTCTTGAATGTGATCAGGAGTGTAGGATCCAAAAATATTCTGAAAGCCCAAACCAAATCATTTTCTTATTCTTAGTATTTTACTCAGGAGTAAGCTAAACATTCTGTGCTTTGCACTCTTTTTCCAATGATTTTTTAGTATTTACTTATAAAAAGATATGTTTCATCGTGTTTGATTGGAAGCATATTTTTAGTCATTACTTTAATTCTTCATTTATTTTCAGAGTCTTCTAATATATATTGCTCTAAACCCATCTGTATAGCTGCTTCTTAGAAAAAATATTCTTTAATTGATTTTATTAAATTGGGGCTAATATTTACTGATAGGCAACAACATTAAGAAGTCCACAGTTAGTTACTAGATGATTGGAAAATATCACAAGAGGGGAAGGAAGATTTCGATTAGGACTTATGGGAGATGCATTTGTTGTGGGCCAAGTGCCCAACACAAGTCCAATACTTGCATCCCAAGTTTACATAGGTTGAAGATTTCTGTGATTTGAAGGAGTGGTCAAATCCAAATGCCATTGGCTATAAATCCATATGCTTAAGCTAATCAATTTAGTGCTAGCATATGCAAGAGTCTTCAACATTAACTTCCTCAAGGTTTCTATGGAAACAGGTTTGTACTAGCATAGGATGAAACCACTGGAAAGGAAGTCTTAGAGAGCTTTTCGTTGTAGGCAGTGAAGCTGGTGGCCAAGACCATGCATATGAATGAATACAAACATTCAGTAATTGGTATTTGGTCGATAAAAGCATCTACCCCAATCTTGTTACGAGTTTATGATATCACAATAGTTGATATTGGAAGTAATGGAAGTTGATTTTGGGCGGGGAAGCCTCTCTGCATGAGTCCATTGAGAAATGATATCTACTTCCTTGCTTTTGGATGGATAGTCTGATGCTATGAATGTGCGCTTATCAGTGCCCTTAAACCATAATTGAAAAAACAAATGTTGAGTTGAGGACGTTGTAATTGAGACCAATTATTCACTCCCTCCATCCCTAACTGTAAGATTTGACTATCAGTGAAAATATCTAGCTGCAATAAGTAAGAGAATATTTTGTAAACTTTAGTTGTTTAGGTGTATCTTTTAATTTTT
Source organism: Pseudotsuga menziesii (assembly GCA_001517045.1). NCBI lineage: Eukaryota > Viridiplantae > Streptophyta > Pinopsida > Pinales > Pinaceae > Pseudotsuga > Pseudotsuga menziesii. The sequence continues at coordinate 223,591 of LPNX010935476.1, read as the reverse complement.
AACTTAAAAAACATAATACTTTGGAATAACTTTCAAGGTGGGTTTATTTTGTTAATTCATACTATTGTTTTCGAATTTGTTGAGTTTTGATTTCCAAATGTTTGAAATAATAACAAATAAGAGGCACATAGGAAATAATAAATAAATTTTTTAGATAGTTGCTCAGATGTAAGGAACTTGCTACCAATGGCCCATTAATGTTTTCCTATAAAAAAACTCTGCTGATATCTTGATTAGAACTTGCATAAAATGGTTTCTTAGATGATTTTCAGCAGTTTAGGGTTTCTTAACACTAGAGGAGCAAAAACATGTTTTTCATGCGAAATCATCAGAGCGATTTTCTCAGTTAGAACTTAAATTTGAAAATACATGCCCATAGAAGCTTCATTATTGTGTTTTCCATTTACAGAGTTGTACTCCAAGTAGAAATAATTGAGTCCCCCCTGTTTTCCATTTACATAGCTTGGCAAATAATTGCTAATGAGCTCCATGGCTATTGAATACTATAAATTACACCAGAATAAAACCAATAGAGTGCCAAAGAATAATATCCAATGACAAAAATTTCATCAAGCTGTGGTCTAGCAACAAGTTTGAGTGCTCACAGCAAGGCCAGGCAGTCTAGGAATTAGTGTCCAAGCCAACAGTTCACCGTGAAGCATTCTTCTCTGCCTGAGTCCCCATATTTCAGTTTCATCATGTTTGTATGCATTATGTTTCTAATTTAAGTTTTGCATGCATCAGTTAAGTAAGGTGCATGCATCCTAGCTCAATTTAGTAAATTTTATGTAACTTAGTAGTTATGGCACAAATCATCTCCATTTGAGGCACTGCTGTGCATGTGTCCAAATCATTGTAACTAGCTAGTGCACACCTCTCAAGGCATGTTGAGGATGCAGGTGACTAAGAAGTATGGATTTGATTTGGAGCCTTGAGCCATCCAATATCAAGGTCAAAATCACTACACACCAAAAGGATATTTCAGGACCCCAAAACCCACATGAACAAAGTGTTTCAAGTAAAACCATTTTCTGTGATACTCTTATTTGTTTCATTGACAACCAACTTCCATTAGCAATAGTAGCAATACTTAGGACTGAATGCATGCCATCAATTTTCAAAATTAACTCAACCAAACACATGTCACCAATTGGCTCTGTGTGTCCTAGCTAGAGGTGTCCGTAGAGAGAATCTCTATGTTGCATGAGTCCCTAAGTTAAAGATTGTCTTTTAAGTCCATCTTGCAAAAAGCATGGAAAAAAAAGTTGCGATGAAGGCATGTTTGATGACACTAACCTTTGATAAGGTTCTATATTGGGAAGCTTGGGATTTGGTGATACAACTTTCCCTAAAGATGCCTGACCATCCACTATACACACAGTGCATGACTTGAGCATCAGACTCCAGTAGTTAATTGACTATGTACACATTGCACACTGATAGATGTACTCTCTCTTTATGCTTTGTGTTATGTTTCAAACTTTCAATTGTGTTAAACTTAGGTGTGAACTGATTTTATTACCACTAACTGATTTTATTGGCATTTTACTATCTTTTATCTTCTTACCATTAGTCCTACAATGCAAGACAACTTGGTTAGAACTTAAAGTTTCAATATTTTGCAGACACCCTCTCAATTTGACAATTGGGGTCCTTTTGTAATATGGTATAGTCCGTTGGGCCTTTTGTTATGATGTAGGTGCATTATGTGGAAGGTAGGACAAATTAATCGATCATGTACATCGAGTCCATTGGGCCTTTTGTTATTATGTAGGTACATTACATGTATACATTATCTGACTTTCTAATTCCCACCCTATGCCAAATACTAGCTTATTTCTTATAACTAGCGTAGTCACATACAAATGGAACACAATCCATTACAAAGCATGTTATATATAGCATTGTTTACAACTGTTATTTTCAAAGCAACACATGCATCATGATTCATGATTATCAAAAGTGCTCGAATACAAGTATGCATCTGTCACCTTTTCCATGAGTTCCAAGGTTATAGACCAGAGAAAGGGTAAGCAAAAATGAATCTCATGGCACTACAGTGTTCCTAGAAACTCTAATGTTTGTCCATTTGTCATCAGGAAGGATTCTATATGTTGTTTTGAACATTTAATCTCTTTCTATTGTGATATCTATTGCAAAATAAGTTATACTCATTTGGTTGTGCCCAATTTTTAGCTCAGTTTTCCTCTAGCAAATTTACCATCCTTATCTATCTTGTTGAAGGAAATTCCTAATAATTATGAAATTCAACATGGATCAAAGGAAGAGGTTATTTGGCATAGATACTGATTTTAATGGCTTCCTTTTGTCAAAGTATTTCTTTCTTCTATTTTTTTTGTATTTTAACGAGAAGGAATAAGCCCATCTCCTTCTGTGTTCAATGGAAGTTGATAACTAACATGTCCAAAACATTTGATGCAGTTATCAACACCATCCTATCATGAAATTTTGTATCCCAGATGAATTACTCATTCAGTGTTTTCAAATTGTATGTATCAACTGAAATGTCATGTACCAGGATGCCTTTCTTTGGCCATTGGGGCACTTGATATGAAAATTCTTCCTTTATGAACAAATCCATATGCACAGCAATTAGCAGTAGATATAACATGCATATTTCTAGAATTCATTCATTATCCATTATCAAAACATATGTAAACAAAAGCATTCCACACAAAGCTGATTATGGAATACTTATTTGTTTTCAAGTGAAGTCCACCAAGCTGGTTGCTAACAAGCAATAATATCACTCAGCCCAACCCACTACTCCCGTGACATAATCAATATCCTCACTATTTAGCACTCCAATCCCTCATCCAGCCATCAATCCATGATGGAACTTTCTTCTCCTTCACAACACAAGGAAAATCATCCCTTTCTCTGCTCCACAGCCCCTCAGGGATCTTCTTCCCTTCTAGTGTAGGAAGAAAGAGTTAAAGACTGGTGGTTTCCTACTGTGAATGACCCATATGAGAAACACTTCACCAAAATAGTCCATAAGCAGCACTAATGTGGTTACAGGTTTGTGGTGTTTTCTTCAGCTATCATGGACATTCTTTACCATCCCTTTTCCTCTTTGAATTCACACAGCAAGTCCTTGTCCCTCACAGGCTCTTGCAAGTCATAATTTTCTTGGAACAGTCTTGACATTTCAAGGCATAAATAGCGATGGCTCCACACAAGGTTTCTTCAAGAACAAGGAGGATAATGTTCCCAATTCGAATGGAGTACGTATTATCCATGGCAATGGTGAATAATGAGTTTTCGACAAGAGTTTGCATAAGACATGTGTGCCCATCCCAAGAAGCATGGGGAAACATGTAAAAGATCACTGAGTCAATGATTGATGGGAAATTTTTGTGAAGAAGCATGGGCATGAAAGGTCATACCTTCAAAGAACAATTATCAAGTCATATCACCCATGGAGTCAATTAACTCAGGCCACATGAATTCTGTCTTTCTTTCCAAGTTTCCATGCTCCCACCCTCCAGCTCATAAGTGAGAAGGAAATTGTTGAAATCCTGCCAGCCCCAAATCAACAATTAGCTCACAAATAGTCCCATTCAACAATCAGCTCGTAAAGTGTGATCATGTCACAAGTGGGATTTCAACTTGGGTGGGGAGGACAATTTCTCTACCACTTGAGCCAGACCCAATTGACACATGGCTTGGCTTCTATCACATAAACTACATCATTTAAATAATCCATGACTTAACATTTTATAATTTAGGGGTTGAAACTTGGATAACACATGATAACAAATTGTTGTGTAAAATGGTATTTCGGTTTCCATATTACTTATTGATATTGGTTTGCAATATCAATATCATGTTTACAATAGCTAGCTTGATTCTTGAAATGTTTCATTGAGAGCCTAGAGAACGCTACTGAAGTTCTGAAGGAGGGGTTGAGGATTAGGCTCATTCTTGCAAAAAGTGTTAAAATAAGATGTTTTCAGTGCTAATGCAGTCTTCATTCTGTGAATGAGACTAAGTGCAATTTTTGGGTGACTTTGATGAAATTATTAACCAAGAGGTCTAATTGAAACAGATCTCTCATAAAATTCTCCTACCCACTCCAATCAGAAAGAGGGTTAAAAATTTCAGTTAACTATACAAGTAAAAATGTTCATAATTTGATGAGTGGTGATTTATGAAAACTCAAATCAAGCAATAAGAGAACCAACTGAATGAACCATATCTAATACCTTGTCCCATATTCACCATAGAACACTGATAATGTTACACAGAAATTATTTGACTACAGAGTACCAACCATGCGACCATTACTTACATCCCTCTACCATAACTACCCAACATTAATGGATAATCCTAGAATCTAATAAAATGGGTAATAAAAAACACCATTGCTTTCAACCGATCTAAGTACACAAGTCATCACATAAAGCAATTTGGCCAATAGATATATGTAAATAAACTCAAAATTTCACAACCCAGATAAGTTAAATACATTGCATCTCTTCCTATTCTTACAGAAGAAGCAGAGATCGAAAACATGTAGAGAAATACAAATAATTGAATGGGATTTGTGAGTACTGACCGTCTCCATCCTTATCAAACAAACTAAAAGCCTCCTTGAACTCAGAGATATGTTCCTCTATTAGCTTGTCCATCATTTTCATGTAATGGAAAGTAGGGCAAACTCTGAATTAATAAGCATATATAATAGAAAGTCTTTTTCTTATAGCACCATATATCCTATACTAGCTAGAATTATCAAAAAAAAGAACATATAACAAATGCAGAAAATTAGCTGGGCATGGTAAACATGAATCCAAAACAGAATGGAAGCTCTATACATTTATGACCTCTTCCTATGGGACTCCTTACCACTGATATCTGCCCCCTAGTGTGACATTGTTTCATATCTTAATGAGAAAACTACTATTTATGAGCAAGCTACTCCATCCCATTTATGAAGCTTGGAACTGAATCAATCAAATCAGCTAAAGTGGGTCCACTTGGTTGATTGTAATGTAAGCAGATCAAAGACGGAGGAAACAAGACTGGATTGCCCTAAGTCAAAGACCGATCTTAATTTCTTCTGCTTCTCCTTGTTCCTTCTCAAAATAGAACAAGGGACGACTTTGATCAATCTGTACCTTCGTTTATCTAAGTCCAGGAGATCAAATGTATGATATATATATTTGGTGGGTACAAAACCCCGAGGTGGAAAAAAATTGTATGGTTTTTCAGTTGTAATGGGAGGTGTCGTTGGTCCTTTGAATAAATTGTGGGATTGAAAAGTGAATATTCTTGAAAAGAAAAATAGAAGGAAAAGTGAAGAAATCTATGCTACTCTTATAAACAGTACCATGTGCCTTGGCAAATAATTTCTAATGAGCTCCATGGCTGTTGAATACTATAACTTACACCCAGAATAAAAGTTAAAACCAAGAGAGTGCCAAAGACTAATATCCAATGAGGAAAATCCCATCAAGCTTTGGTCTAGCAACAAGGTTGGGTGCTCAGAGCAACTAACCTGTAAAAATCCTGCAGATAGAAGAAGATTCAAGAAACTAACCTGTAAAAAGCCTGCAGATAGAAGAAACTTTCTGAAATTGCTTTCCACGAATCCACTCAGCCACTGTAAAGACCAATTTGCAATAGAAATCAAGCTTGATGTTGAGCCCGAGTCCTGAATCTTGCACCATTATATAGGTAAAAAACTTCCTCACTTGACTAAATTTATCCATTTTTTGCTCAAATATGGACCAAATCAAGTGAAAAAACTTCCCCAATTGATTAAATCTCCACATTTTACTCAAACAATTGTCCACAAATCCAAATCCAGGACAAACTATGTCCAATTTACCCCAATCGAGGTCAAAGTAAAACCAGTTTACCGAAATATTCATAAATCCCGGTGAAATACCAAATTTTTAATCGTATTATCCATAAACCATGGGCAAAATACCAAATTTTCAAGCTATTATCCATAAATCCGGCAAACAATCTTCATTTCTCCTGCCAATCGGAAAAAATCGGGTGAATTTGGGCAAATATCGCCTCCCAGTCGAAAAAATTAGGGGAAATGTGGGCAAAAATAAATAATTTCGTGGGTTAATATTCCTTTTCCAGATTTTCCCTAAATCGGGATGAATGCAATTTACCTTGGGGCACCTATATACAAAATAAATAATGGGTGAATTTATTAAATAAAATAATAACATTTTAATATAAAAATTCACCCACTTTTTTTTGGGTAACCCTTAAAATTCGCCATTGGGCTATAATTCGCCCTTAAAATCATCCCTGGAGCTGGACATATTGTGCGAAAGGAAGATTGAATGCGTTTTGGTGTTAATTTTCCCAAACGAACTATAAAATCTACAAACAAATATACATATCAAATAATACATTAAATATGCTTTAAATAATATAATTTTGAGTTAATAAAATCATAAAAATGATATTAATAACCAAAGTTGTAATAATATCAAATTTGTTCTTCCCTTGTGCTAAAATAATGATCTGCATGACATAAAATATACTAAAGATAATAAAATATGTGTTTAAATATGTTATTTAATTGCCAAAAATGATAATAAAATGAGGCTCAACATTCCCCCAAACCAGAGAAATGCCATGTCCCACTGAGCAAAAACAAAATGATTAAGGAAGAAGGCAAAGTTGCACTAGTAATTGCCTTCTACTTGGCGAATGAAGGGAAAATTTAAACTTTAAGCTTATAAGAGAATATTTATTTTATGTCAAAATAGAAAATATTTATATGATAGAAGTATTAATCTTGCACATTGATCTAGGGACTAAGAATCAATCTCATCAAAGAATAATCAACAAATACTCATGAAATGGTGTTAATCGAAACCAGAATGGTTTCCTCTCTGTATATTCAATAAACAATGAATGGTTACAATAACAATGTCAAGAAATAGCTTGTATCCATGAGGAATTCGAATACCTAAGGAGACAATTCGAATTTAGTGAGTGAGTCTAGCTTAACTGACTCTCAACCATTGGTTCACACTCAGTTAACCACTTGACCAAAACCCTAATTGAATCACCAAACCCTAACTGAAGTTAGAGTGCAATAAATGACTGAATCTCAACTGAAGGAGATCAAACACATGTCATAGCAAGCCAACCATCAAGTGCTAGTGCTCCATGACTTCAATGAACCCCGATGAGGTTAACTGAAGGTGAACTTACCATCAGAAGTTGGTGGAGGCACCCTGTTGACTCCAGATCATTAAATAATATATTTAATGAGAGGAGGCACCTTAACTGACTATTTGAACTGATTGTAACCACCAGTTAGCAATTAGGTGCATTAATATCACTCAGATCACCCCCGGAGTTCTCTAGTTAGCCTCCTTGACTGTAGGTAGGCGTGGGTGTGACTGGATGATGGAAATTAATGCTCCACTAATGTCAATTAATGTCAATTATACTTAGGATAGTGGTTTAACTAGGCCAATTTGACCAAAAAGAGTGTGTATGATGGTAAATGTCTCCAACAAGAAGGTGTAAGAATATAGAAGTTGAAATAGTAAAAGATTTGGATTTCTTAGGAGACAATGCTATTATAGCAAACTTCAAGATGTGTGTCATTTAACAAGCATATGAGTTTCATAAATAAATTTATAAATTTTATAATTAGTTCAACCATGTCCAAAGTAATACTTTGGATAGCTTGAACATATATCACAAATGCATAAATAACATTCTTAGTTAACAAGAAAAATAGTTTTCATGTGTATTTAAATAAAAAGATGCTAACAGTAAAATGATAACAAAAGAGATTTTAAGATCAAAGCATCCATACAAAAATAAAACTATGTTCAAAAAAAAAATTGGTTGACAAATTTTAATCATTCATGCTATAATACCACAATATCCCATTCAAACCATCATCTAAAGCATTATTCAAATCCTTCGTAAAGTCTTCCATCAAATCCTTCATATTGATTGATTGATTTGTTTTTTGTAAAAACATGCTTCATGCTATAACCTAAAAAAACTTTAACATTTGTCAAAGATAAGAAATTTTGTCATAAAAAGATAAAAGCAGACAAATATTTTGTTCTGAATCTTCATAATCCTCCCCCAAACCAAAGATATGGCATGTCCTCATGCAAAGGAGAAGAATAGTTTATTTCAGATAATAAAAAGTGTGAGTATGATGTTATTGTTTTATATAAAGAAAAGAAAAATTGACTAGTAAAGGAAAGCGATTCAAATATGTATATTTATGAAAAATAACAGTGCTTAGAAAGACCATATAAAGAGACAATAATATAATCGAAAGAATTCCATAGGAAAAACTAGGCATCTCTGCCTCATTGTAAAGATATCTTATCATCATAAAATACTTTGAGTTTACCCCGGAGTGTGTGAGAGATGTAGCTATGGGTCCCATTTCTAGGATAATAACATCCTAGGTATTGATTGAATTAGATGGCCAGGTCCAAGTCTAAGTTACAGCTATTCTCAAGTGACAATAAATATAATAGGCCTTAACATTTTATTTATAATTTTTTTTTTGAAAAAATTCCTGTATATGATCATTATTTTAAGAATCATGTGCATAGTAGTGCATTAACTAGACCTCTTTACCCGATATTTCCCCGCTCCCAGCAAGCCTGTTCAGTACCCCGACGGGTTTATCTTGGTACCATGCAAGTATAGTGCCGCTGCCAGCGAGCCTGTTCAGTACCTCGACGGGTTTAGATGCATTTATTGAGATTCCTGGTTTTAAGTTGTTACGCAGCATTGACCCGCTGCCAGCAGGCCTATTTAGTGCCCCAGTGGGTTTTCCTTGTATAATGATAATAAATATATGGAAGCCAATTGGTACTAGAGTGTGTTAATCCCTGCTAAAACACATAATTCAATTTTACAGAAATAAACTTACAAATAGCTTTTCATACTGGCCTTAATCATAAATCACGTCAAAAGAGAATAACTTAAAGTTCTTCTTTGATCTTAGAATCCATCCTTTATAGAAGAGATAAGTAATGTTCCCCATGTGTAAAAATTCCACCTACTCTCGAGTTATCACAAAGAGATATTTGAGAGACAAGTTTTGATGACAAGTATAGGATGAACTAGTAATCATAGGCACCAGATGAATGACAATGAAGATAGGTCTTATCAAGTACTATTCGAAATTACAAACCAGAAATATACATGTTTGAATCGAAATATTAGAAACTATCTGAATCATAAAAGGAGCAGTTAAGATTGGATATGCAAGGAGTTATCCTTAATTGTCACTACAAACTACAAATTAAGAAAAGTTAAGATACCTTACGAACGTAACTACCTTTTACAGATAATACTTCATGAGCTTCTTATAGAGATAAAGTATCCATGATCAAACTACAAAACCACTTGTTAGATGATTCAATTTATTCATAAAAACATAGAAAGAAAAAGAGTCGCATGTAATTTATTTGATTAGAAGTGACTCTTATTTATTCATAGAAGCAAAACATATCTATAGTATATACAAGTGATGATAACCCAAAATGATTTCACAGATCAAGAGGAGGAGGAATACCTTCCTCTTCAATCAATTCCATTTCTCTATGCTGTAAAATATCTTGTACGAAATCCTGTGTAGATGTTGGTTGGTGGTAAATCCTAAGTCTATGTCCATTCACTATAAAGGAAACTTTTGAGCCGTCAATTGTTTTAATTTTTACTCATCCATTGTCAAAATCTATAACTACTTCATAAGGGCCCAACCAACGGGTAGTTAATTTTCCTTTAAAGTTTTTAAACCGTGAATCGAATAGTAATTCCCAATCTCCGGCATTAAATTTATTTTGCTTAATAAATGTATCATGCCATTGCTTCCGTTGATTTTGTATTAGCATGGTTCATTGGAGCGCATCCTGTCTAATTTCATCTAATTCATTAATCTGTAGGATTCGTTGTTTCTATGCTTCATCCAAAGCCATACCTAACTCTGCTACCATATGAAAGGTTTTAACTTGAAATTCAATAGGTAAAAGTACTTGTTTGCCATATACTAACTCATAGGGGGTATGTCTAGGAGTATTTCTCCATGTTATCCTATCGGCCCATAAATCCTTTGGAAGTCTATCCGCCCAATCCTTATGATGTAAGTGAATGGTCTACGGTTAAATAGATTCTAATACTTTATTGGTTGATTCTACTTGGCCATTAGCCTGAGGATGGTAATGTGAAGCAATGCAATGTCGGATACCATACTTCGTAGTGAGCTCTTGCATTAATTTGGAAGTGCCTTGAGTACCTTGGTCTGTGACAATTTCTCTAGGTACACCAAATCGGGTAAATATTTCTTCATATATGAATTCTACTATATATTTCTCTGTAGCCCTAAACAAAGATTTAGCTTCTACCCATTTGGTAACATAATCTGTGCAAACCAAGGTATATTTCTTTTTATGAGATATGGGAGAGATTGGTCCTACAAAATCAAGAGCCCATTTTTCAAAATGTTCAATCATGACTTGAGGTTGTAAAGGCATTTGGTCTGATGTCGTGGGTCTACCCACTCTTTGACAACTATCTCATCCTTTAACGTACTTGGAAGCATCCTTAAAAATGCTTGGCCTAACCAGAGTGCAATACTTTGTATGACGTCCGTTTATCAGAAAAGTGTCCTCCACATGGTCCATCATGGCATGCTCGGAGGATGTCTGTCATTTCATCCTCCTACACACATCTTCTAATAATAAGATCTGGGCCAGTGCGAAAGAGGTCATTATCAACCCATGAATAGTTAGATCTTTGTAATATTATACAGTGTTTCTCATATGGAGCCAAATGGTGTTGTACTTTTCCAGTCGCTACATAGTTTGCAATATCAGCAAACCAAGGGATTTGAACAGATACAGCAAACAGATGTTTGTCAGGAAAAGTATTATCAATAGGTTTAGTATCATTATCGTGTTGTATATGAGAAAGAAAATCGGCTACTAAGTTTTCTTTACCAGGTTGATCAATGACGGTAATATTAAATTCTTGTAATAGGAGAAGCCACTAGGTAACTCTACCATTGGTGATCGGTTTATTCATTAAGAATCGAATGGCAGAGTGATCGGTGTGCACAAAAACTTCGTACCCTATAATATAATGGTGGAATTTATTAATATAATAGACTACTGCCAAAAAATCTTTTTCAGTAACGGCATAGTTTAGTTCGGTAGGAGAAATATTTTTGCTAATAAAATAAATGGCATAAGGTAATTGTCCTTCTTTTTGGCCTAGGATTCCTCCTATGGCCGTATCGGAAGCATCAGTAGATATATGAAAAGGAAGGGTCCAGTCTGACCTTCCTTCCATGGATCTTTAAACCAGAAACTGAATCTTTCATCGATCTGACACTTGCTGTATGAGAAGATATATCTTGCCACCTGCCTTACTGCAAAGACCTTGCCGCATGCTGCCTCTCGAACTTGTGACACCTTCTTGGGATCTTATATATATCTTCTATAGATTATTCAGAGGATAGATCACTGGGTTTACCAATAATGTGATAATAACTTCTCAGCCCACTAGCTCTGGTTGAAGGGTCCAGTCAGGGCCCCTAAGTATTGGTGCTACTAATACTTTAGTTTTTAAAATCTCAAAAGAATTTTGACAAGATTCTGTCCATTGGAATTCTACATATTTTATGAGCAATTTAAACATTGGTGCAGCTATCTTTGTAAAGTTTTCAATAAAATGGTGATAGTAGCCTGCATGACCCATAAATCTTCTCACCTCCTTTTGGGTTTTTGGAGAGGGAAGGCCAACTATTACTTCGATCTTAGCAAGTTCTACCTTAATCCCTTGAGAAGAAATGGTGTCCTAAAACTACACCTTCTGTCAGTAACATTTTACACTTTTCATGACTAAGAGCCAAGTTCGTCTCTTGACATCAGATCAAAACTTTCTCGAGGTTGTCAAGAGCTTCTTGGAAAGTATTACCATAGGCTGTAAAATCATCCATGTATACCTCAACACGGTCATGTATAAGATCATAAAAGATGCCTAAGACTACTAGCTGAAAAGTAGCTAGTGCATTACATAAGCCAAATGGAAAAACACGATAAGCAAATGTCCCCCAAGGACATGTAAAAGTGGTCTTATCCTGATCTTGAGGTGCTATTAGGATATAATTGTATCAACTATATCCGTCAAGAAAGGAGAAATACTGCTTACCTAACAATGTATCTAATACTTGGTCAATAAAGGGAAAACGAAAGTAGTCTTTAAGAGTGGTTTTGTTCAGTTCCCTAAAATAAACACAAATACGCCATTTCCCTGTAACTTTCTTTGGAACTATCACTAGAGGAGACACCCATTTTCTATCGAAAATAGGATAGATGAAACCGACGGTAAAAAGTTTTTATAGTTCTTCTTTTACTATATCTTTCAAAGTAGGATTCATCCTCCTCTGAGGCTATCTTATAGGTGGTATATTTGGATCCATATAAATGTGGTGAATACAAGTGTCAGGGTGTATACCCTTCATATCAGTGTATTCCCATGTGAATGCTCCGGCTTGTTTTAAGAACCTTAAGTAGTTGAGCTTGTTGATCTTCACTTAACCCTGCATTTATGTGCAGAAATGTTTTAGGGCCGACTTCACAAGGTATGGTGAACGGTCCTGTATGCTCTTCGATTGTGAAGACACAAGGTGTTTCTGTAAACATTGAGAGATCCATAGTTTCCTAAAACTCATCTCCAAATATTCGATCAAATTTAGCAAACAATTGAGGAAAATCTATACTAGTGGTGGAGGAAATAAACTGATTCAATACATTCTCAGTAGTCTGCTCCTTCAATGCCCAGGAGAAATCACTAGGAAAGGAAAGGCCATCAAAATCTTCGTCCCCAAAGGAACAATTTAAACACCATGAATTTTCAGTTATTGGTTGTGCTGGGGGATATAAAATAAGTCTTTGGGTAGACAACCCCTTCGAAATTGTCATATCCCCATCCCTACATCCTATAAAATCATTAGTAGTAGCTAACCATGGTATTCCCAAGATAATAGGATAAACTTTAGAAGGATCCTTTGATTCTATGACCATAAAGTCAACGGGGTATTCCCATGAAGCTATTGATACAATAATGTCGTCCAGGACTCCAGCACGTTTTACCGTAGTACAGTCTGCTAGTTCCAAGATGGAAGCTTGAAGGGGTAGGTCAAAGAAATTGTCCCAACTATAAAATTTCTAAAACTGTGATGGTCATCATATTGATGGCTGATCCTAAATCAATTAATGTGTTATCTATGGCAGTATTATTTATAATTATAGTCACTACTGGGGCTCTTGGATTTGTATATTTTTCAATCCAGGACTGATCTGACATATATTCAAACATTTCTCCTATGACATGAATTGTAAGGGGTATTTTTGTTTCTTCCCTGGTCATTTAATGCATAATTCCTTTATTACCTTATTGTAAATTGGTATATCTTTAATAGCTTGTAATAACGGTATTTTGACACAGATATGCTTTAATTCATTCAAGATATCATACTCGGAATGAACTACAGATTTTTCTATTACTAGTCTTACTGGAAATGGAGGAATGATTTGTTAATGAATAGGTCCTTGCGGAGGATGGGTAGGTACTGGAAATTTTGGAATGTTCACATCCTCCAAGATGGCATCATTCACAGGTTCATTTGAATCTTCTTCTTCTTCGTTTTCCTCATGGATGATGACTGGTGTTCTGGGTTTATCATTAACAACTCTTCCAGACCGTAATTGAATCTCATGTATAGGTACAGTCGAAACAAGGTAGGATGGAAGAGTTTGCAACTCAATATTGTTAAGAGATTGACTTGGTTTATTATTAGGGGTAGGTATCAGTTGTGTAGGTAATAATTTTGGTCATAGAGGATTTGTATTCTGGAAGTGGTGAGGTTGTTGTGCATTGAGAGGAACTGGAGGTACAAATCCAGGAAAATGCTGCTGGAAATTCGGTTGATGCTGAGGATAAGGATGATTAGGTGGAGGGATAGTTTGTGACTAAGGCTATGGATTTCCTCTTCACCCTTGTGACCAATACTATTTCTATGGAAATTGAGGAGTAGGATACTGAGGTGGCCAACTCTGCCAACTAGGATTGTTCCTTTGTTTGGGTTGTTGATATGGAGAGTAATAGGGTGGGGAGTGTGCTAAAAAACTCTAGTATGATGGTTGATCTCTAAATTTCCAAGGAGGCTTGATAGATGTTTAACCTACATCCCCACTCTTATAGATGGCTTGCAATCTAAGCAAGGATGGACAGTTATCTGTCAAATACAGATGTGACATATAGAGATATTGTTTAACGGATATTCCCTTTGGGGATGTTTTGTTCTACACCTTGGACAAAAAATACTCATTGCTACCCATTCTTCATCTTTACTTTTCTTGGCTTGTAAAGCATCTAATTGAGAACCCATGTCTCCTAATATGTCAGTATTAAAATTTTCCAATAGGTTACCCAATTCCATCCTTGTAACCCCTCCTAAACTAGGAACATTTCCTCTTACATTTCTACTATAAGGATCTTGAAAGTTTTTCCCAACTTTCCGCCTACTTCTAGAATAATTTTTACACATCTCAACGATATGTGCAAAGGTCTTATGAGAAATATCATCGGCTGCCATGAGATTAAGACTCTCTAGCAAGTCCTCAGAGATTACTTTGAGAAAACGTGTACGTACCGCATCTTCTCGAAGGTCATGATACTTTGATTTATGAAGTGTATAAATGAACCTTTCGAGATAATCCACTAGGATTTCATCTTCAAGTTGTTGTATCTTGAATATATTGTGTCGAGAATATTTAGGTTTGCAGTATTCTTGATACTTTCACAAAAATGAGGCTCTCATGTCATCCAAAGTCCTGATAGTGGATTCACCTAATCCCATGAACCACCGCAAGGAAGAATCTTTTAATGTAGTGGGAAAGAGTTTTAGTTTGTGAGCATCTTGTAGATAATTATAGCTCCTACAGAGAATATCAAACTCGAACAAGAATTTGTCTGGGTCCTCGTTACTTTTTCCATAAAAGGTAGGTAAAGAAGAATGAGGGATGTTTTTCATATTTATATCCAGTACAATATCTAGAATAGGAAACCCGAAGGTAGCCTCAGTTTGATTTTTCTCCTTCTCCTCCATTATTTGTAACTTTGTTATGATCTTCGTTCTCTCCCTGTCCCTCCATATAGGCAGGGTTTTTAATATAAATATATCTAGGAAGCTCCTTTTGAGGTGATAATGGAGTGTACCAATGTTCTGTTTCGGGAGAGATCTTCCTCTAGTCAACCGTTTTCTTATTGAATCCTAGAGGGAAATTAGGTTCTACTGTGGATGTCTCAATTTGTGAGATGACTGTATCTGTGGGGTTTCCAAAGAGGGATTTTACATGCTCAGGATCAACAAGGTCAACAAAGTTCAGATTTCCTACTAGTGAAAAGGTCGTATCCTTTGGTTTTGTGACTAGTGGATAACTAGAGGTTACTAGTGGCTAATCCTTCTGAATTTTTTCTGGAATGAGGTCCTTAGGACCTCTGGTCAAGGTTCCTTATCCTTCTATGATTCCCTTGGTAAGATCCCTTGGAAGATTTTCTTTAGGTTTCCAAGCAGAATTACTCCCTTTAAGTGTTTTTCGATACCTTTCTGGTGAGTTAGTAGTTTGGGTATCATGTCCCCTGGAAAAGTTAGTAGAAATGTCGATAGATTTTCCTATCTTAATAAATCTACCCTGAGGATATCTAAGTCTGTTCATGAAAAGAAAACTAAATTAAAGTAAAATTATGCGATTACTATTGTTGTTGGGTTTGGGGGCACCTGTTATAATAGATGTGTCAGTTCTAAAAAAAGAAAAACAAGTACATGAAAAATGCATAAAAAACACACTTACAAAAACAACAAAGGAACAACAAGGCTTTGGAGTACCCCACTATAGTGGATGCATTTGGCTGTTACACGACGAAAATTCCAGGAATTTCGTAGTGAAGTCCTCTTTGCATCTTACTGCTCTCCCCTCCCTCTTCTTGTGTAATATAAAAGTAATCTATCTATCTACCTAAACTTCATAAAAGAACCCTATTTATTCTGCCTTCTAAAACAACTCCCCGGCAACGACATCAAAATGTTGGGGTGTGTTCTACTATCTTAAATACACCTAATATTTAATTATCGACCGGTTTTGGTAGGCTTAGAGTTGATAAAAAATATATGCAAAGGTAAAAAGGCTCATTAGTGTGTCATGGAGATATTTTAATAAACAAAAGATCGAAAGATATTTCAAAATAAAAAACCGAGTCAAACTCCTAAGACTATCTGAATAATTAGACTGGACTGGAGTATCAAATTTTAAACAGCTACTAAAAGAAAGATATAAACAATAATAATTATAACGTTAGACACTAACTCATACATAAAAGGTATTATAACAACTGAACTGACAAATAACTAACTAACTACTCCTTAAGCAGAAGGCTGGGTAAAAAGACAACTTATCTTACAAAAATAGAAAACTGAAAAAGCGAGTAGAAAACTTAATAAAAATATTTAAACAGAAGCAAATAGAAAACTTAATAAAGATATTAAAACTCTATTCTTCAATAAATACATACCAAAAACAAGAATGATTCCTATGATTACAAATAATATAACTTCCTCTTAAAAATAATACATCTAACCCTAAACTCTATATGCAAACAAAGATAACCATGACGTAAAACAACAGTAAAATGAAATCAGTGTTTAATAAACTTAATTCATATTTAATTTAAAAAGAAAATAAAAGAAGAATAATAAAACCTTAATCAATAACCTAAAACAGTCAAACTTTAATTGTAATGCTTAAATAAAACTACCAACTACAAACATAATCCAAATATTGACAAAACAAAACTAGAAACAATCTTAAAATACATAAAAAACAATAAAAAACAGAACCGAGGGTTAAATTACAGATTGGACAGTAGGCTTGTAAGGGGTGGCTGAATGGCAGACTGGACAAACGGTCTGAATAGTAGTCTGTACAGTTGAAAATGGTAAAAACTAACCTAAATGAACTAATTCTTCAGCTGAAGTTACACAGATCTAAACCTAATGCATGGAATCAATAAACAAACGTATTTAATTCAGCAAATTAACTTCAAACTAACTCTTAAACAAAAATAAAGCATTGCATATTAAACTAATTAGTAAGCTAGAAATTAATTTAAACAGACTGGAAATTAACTTAAGCAAGTTCATGGTAGGAAATAAATAAACAGAACTAAATCTAAATGAAAATAAAGTATTTCATATAAGCAAATTCATAACAGGAAATAAATAAACAAGACCGAATATAAATGAAAGCAAATTATTTTATATGTTTGGAAATAAAGACTGAAAGCAATATTGAAATGAAATGACTGTAAATAAAATAACTTGAAAGAAAATGACTCAAAACAAATGTGAAAGAAAATGACTCAAAACAAATGACTGAAAGCAAAGCTATGCGCGCATCTACTTGTTTAACTACTGAAATAAAACTAAGCTAATGCAATACAGGAAATGAAATAGCATTTACTATTATCTAATGAAAACAAACTGGAAATTAAACTAGACTAGCTAAAATAGAAAAGCAAGAATTGAATTAAACAAAGAAACGAACCTGTGGTTGATGAGGGGCCCTCTTAACAATTAGGGGTGATGTCTGCTAACTCCTACTCAAACGTAATCTTCAACAACAATGCATACAACTCTTTATTCAAATTCAGAAACAAAATTACAGTGTTTATGAACTGCTTAACAAAATAATTCTTTAACTCTCCTGAGTAACTAAATCTGTTATTTATTCAGAGACTGATATATATAGTTTACATGAGAGATGAGAAATTCGACCCTCAAAGGTCGGCTGCTCTCTAATTTTAGTCAATCTTTAAAAGCACATAATTGATTTCAGCAACCAACGCATGGACGTCTTCCTTCTTCAGTGTAGGCGTGACTTGATATTCCTGATTTCACATGGGCAGATCATCTTCAGCATGGCGTCAATCCCTTCCTTAGCGTGGTTTATGGGTTGGTGTTGAGCGCAGGCTTGTACACAACAGTACGTTTCTAGAACACAGGTCCCTCATCAGCACGATCGTGTGGACTGGTGGTGTTGTGGAGAGCGAGGGTGATGGCACATTCGGTCTTGTGGAACGCAGGCCATTCTATCCCTTTGAATCGCATGGATAATGAGCATCTAGGTGGCAAGCGAAGTAAATTGCAAGTTATTTATGTTTAAATTCCCAAAACCGATTATGGACAGTGCACAGGCTCATGGGCGAGCTGGACGACGAGCTGAACAGAACACTAAGCCGTGAGCTGGATATATGCTGGGCGTCGATCTATGGAAAACGTGGAAAACCACCATAAAATTCCATGTGACGATTGGATGACAAGCTAAACACCAAGCTGGATCGTGAGCTGGACATATTTTGCGAAAGGAAGGCTGAATGTGTTTTGGTGTTAATTTTCCCAAACGAACTATAAAATCTGCAAACAAATATACATATCAAATAATACATTAAATATTCTTTAAATAATATAATTTTGAGTTAATAAAATTTGTACAAATGATACTAATAACCAAAGTTGTAATAACATCAAATTTGTTCTTACCTTGTGCTAGAATAACGATCTGCATAACATAAGTTATACTAAAGATAATAAAATATGTGTTTAAATATGTTATTTAATTGCCAAAAATGATAATAAAATGAGGCTCAATAGCTACAGTAGAAATAACACTTCATTTAATTAATCAAATAACTAAAACTTGTTTACATATAGAATGGAAATAAACTAGCTAGAGTGTTGGTAGCTTATCTCTGAGAAGAGATGTGGACGCTACATGACTCTCAACTCTGTGTTACAATGAGGCTCGAAGGCCTATATATTATTGAGAAACAATTGAAACCCTACACATCAAAAAATGTAACCCTAGGTGGTGAAACGCCAAAATGTGGGCCCCATTGGGTAACTTGGTACATCAATTTCTCGGGGTCATAACTTTGACATACTACCTCCGTTTGACACACGTGATACATCGCTAGAAATATCTATTCAAGGAATACATCCATAAATAACAAATATCGATTCTAGAACAAACTCATATTTTCCTAACCATTCAATGCTGAAAAAACGTCGTTTAGGGCCTCAATAGGCTCCGGAAGTTTAAGACCCGAAAACTGCCAAAAATAGTAAATTGTGTTACAATTCAGGAAACTGGAAAACTAAAAGAAATAATGGTGGGGGTTCAAGTGGAATAGGTGTGTGTCCACCAATATCCTCCTCGATCACATAGTCAAAATTACCACTTACCACTTAGGTGCTTTTTGCAATGAAAAATGCATTAGGGATTTTGAATATGATGGATGACCAATGGGATATGGACATCCATGCCAATGGTTGAGTAGGGAAGCTACCTCTTGGAAGGTGAGAGGTCTCATAAGCCTATGTGGGAGAGATTTAGTTCAACAACTATAAAATCTGATTTCGTCTCTTGCTACTATGTGCTTGTATGAAATCAAAAAAATTGTTTTTTTCTTTTTCTCTTTTAATAGCATGCATTCTATCTGGATGAGAGGTAGTGCATAACCATATGAAGGAGTGAGAGGTAATGCATAAAATTTTATTGTTCCAACTCTTGTTTTTTTTTCATTGTTTTGAGAATTAATCCCACACAAATATTTTTCTAGATTTTATTCAATTTTGAAGTGTAAATACTGTGGAAATTGAACCCAGTGATAGAACAATTACACTCACAACAATTATCAATTGTACATGCAAAATTACTCACAAAAGAGACTGAATATGGAGCTGAACACTAAACTATATTGAATAAGTGTACCATAGCCAACCCTATGAAGTCATAGGCTGCCACAATAAATAATTACATGAGGGTTTCGAATGCATGAAGAGGCAATTTGAATCTAGTCAAAAGCAGGCTTACTAAATCTAAGCAAATCCCCCATAGGTGCATAAAGCAGTTTCCAAAACTGTCAAGGAGCTCACGAATTGGAAAAATAAATTAGGCAAGCTAAAAGGTAATGGAATGACAACTCATACATGCTTTTCATAGGATAAAAGAGTGGAGGATGTGGAGGAAAAAAAACTAGTTAACCTCACCTAGTCAAACTTTCCCAATTGCTTTAAAGCACTGAAAAAGCAGGCAATAAAGCAGAAAAAGCAGAAGAGCGCTAGGGAGGCCAGGAAATATAAAGCATATTTGATTCCAGGAGGTTTCCCAAGTGCTCCATGAGTCAAAATTAGCAATTTTGACCACTATGGATGTGTAGATGACAACTTGCATAAGGTGGAACATGGAAACTAGGCAAATAAGACAAAAATGGATTAATTAATGTCTAAGGTAGCTAACTATGGGTTGATTATTCTAACACCTCCCCTTAAGAATAACTTATGAGTAATATATTAGAAAATTATAGGGCCTAGCAACAAGGCTTAGTCACCCTTTACATACTGCATGTCCATATAACCAAGGAAAGAGGCAAAAGCCCAATGGGAAAATCCTCCCTTACACATGGACTGTAAAAAAAAATTTTGAAATATTGTCATCACTCATGCTTCACAACATGATCAGCAATCCCCAGTAGTGATTTGAGATTGCTGAATGTCTTCTCACAAAATTCTTTGGTGAAGATATGTTGGGGCACACACCTTAACGGTCCCTAATTTTGGTAACTCTACGGGTTTTGTGGGAGTTTGTAAGCGAAGTTACGACTCAAAATAGTCTTAGGAGTGTCGGGGTTGAGTCAAATTCCTCTTTTTGTAATAAACCCATGGTTTAAGTCCAGGGTTTAGGGTTTGGGGTGCCCATGGTTTTGTAATAAGTGCATTATAAATAAGCACTCTTGTAAAGAAGTCAGTTTAGGCTTTTGATGTAAGATGAATTAATGCGAAGCTAAGGTTATTTTTTAAGAGAAGGTTAAGTCCCAGCTGTGTGCGTGGACGACCACTGCAGCTGTGTGCACAGAGGGTTTTGGGTGATAAAGGAAATCTGCAGCTATGTGCGCAGAGGCCTACAGCTGTGTGCACGGCTTTGAGGACTTGAAGGGATCTGCAGCTGAGTGCACAAATCAGAACTGTGGTTTTTGTAAAGAGTTGAATAAAACACAGTTCTTTGGACATAACCCCTAAACTGGGGGTGAACCACGTTATATCGTGTGTTGCGTTTTTTGTTGTGTTGTTGTTATGTTCTTTATGCATTGATAAATATATATCTGATAAGTAAGATCACTCCTAAATATTAACTTCGCTGGAATTCCCAGTAAAGGGTTAAGCAAGGCACTGTTTGTTTATCTAACCGCGAAGCTAAATAAGTGACTAGTAAAGTTCTACATTGTATGATTATAAGTGTTAGAAACTAAAGGTACAGTAATATCCCTCTTCTGCTTGCAGAAACCTGATTCTGCGGCACCCCATAGCTGTTTCGGGTGAGACTACAACCTGTTCGCAGGTTGTTGCCGAAAGGGCCAACACTGTGGATATTTTGTTGGTGCAAAGTTAACGGTATAAATCCCGGGTCTACCCTATATCCCAACAAATTGGTTCCGTTGCCGTTTGAACTCAGTATCTTCTCAAGAGGGGTTACATCATACCTCGAGGGCTATGTTCTGGAGACCCTTTGTGAAGGAAATCGGTGATTGTCTTGATGAGACTTATCTGAAATTCGTTGAGCAAGAGAACAAAGATCCACATCGTAGTGCAAATGAATTTTTACAAAGGTATGTTTTTTGTGATTTTTATGAAATTTTCTTTGGTAGTATCCACATAGAGTTGCACCAGTGGTTATTCAGGTTAACAGAGAGAAGGGCGAACTTGCAAGAACGTCAGTTTCCTGATTGGACCCCCGCAAGAATTAATATACTAAAAAGGGTGAACAATGAGATTTCCCGCGCTGTTGATTTCTGGACAACGCGAACCCTTGAAGCATTTGCAACGGAGTTCGCCATCGACACAAGTACTTCCTTTAGTGGAGCTGAGCGGCAATTTTTCAAAGGACCAAGGGGTAAGTTTTTGAATTCATTTAGTCTGAGAATTAAAATGCTATTAGCTGAAAAAGGTATATTGCTCATTATATCAGATTGTTAGATTTAGTATTACTAACCTATGTTTGCAAGTGAAAATACCTTCGATGAGCAAAGTGGTTTGCTACAAAGTGGAAAAAGGTACAAGAGAGATTTCAAATCCTATTCCCAGGGTCATCATACCGAGTATTCCCCTGTAAATCCCGCAGATTCAGAACCTGAAGAAACCCCTTTGTTGGAAACCCTCCGGTAACCCCGCAACACATACCTATTATCCCTGAGAACCCGTCGCAGTCTGAAAGTAACCCTAGCTTGAGTATTCCTGTTGCAGGTCAGTCTACCCCAGTAAGTCCCCCCCCTGCCTACTTCCAGTCCCCTTCCAACCCCCCCTAGATCCACTATGGCCCACATGCATGATGATATTAAGATCCTTGTTTTCAAAGGAACTGGATCAGAGGATCCAGAATAGTTCTAGTTTTTATGTGAAGCAGTGTGGACTGTTAAGAACATTACGGATCAAGATACAAAAAGAGCGCAGCTGGTTACTTCTTTCAGAGACCGCGCTCTGACCTGGTTCATGAAGTTTTCCAGCACTCAGAACCATGTCTTGGCTGATATAAAAGCAACAATGATAAAGGAATTTAAGAAGCCAAAGTCAGAGTCACAGTGTATCACTGAATTGAAAGAGATTCAGCAGAGGCACGGCGAATCAATGTGGGACTTTGATCAGAGGTTCAAAGTTCTGCTAGACCAAGTCAGTTTCACCATTGGACCTGCGCAGCACAAGGAATGGTTCATTGCAGCGTTGCTACCGCATATCAGAACTCCACTCATGCAACAGAAGGTTGTTGACCAGCAGGAGGCTCTGGAAATCACGATGAAGCTTGAAACCGCTCCCGTCGAAGATAATTCTGCTATTTCTCAAATCCAAGCGCAGTTGATAGCGATGGCTCTGGAGCTTCACGATATGAAGAAAGGAAAAACTGGTCGCGAAGAGGTTTGGTGTACACAATGTTGGATAGAAGGTCATGCGAAGGAACAGTGTCCTGTGGTAAGAAATTACCTAAATACTAGTGTGCCAAACCCGTTTAACCCGCGAGTCCTATACTATGAGCTCTGCAGAAAAACAGGTCAGCATCAACCTAAACACTGCTATTTGCTACAGAGGTATGGGAAAGTACCTAAGAACCCCTATTGTAAATTATGTAAGTCCGTAGGACATAATGAAGATGAGTATCACAGTTATGACCTCATGCGAGAATGCGCCTATGACACCTATTGGGTACAAAATGAGGGACAGAGCAATGATGGCTATGGTTACCACGGTGGTGCATCAGGTAGAGGTGCTTTTGGAGCTCGTGGTCTTGGTGGTATGGTCGGAAGAGGAAGAGGCTAGGTTGTGTGTTACAACTTTAACCAGGCCGGGCATCTAGCGAGCGACTGTCGGAACCCAACTACGACATGTTGGTATTGCTGAGCAGTAGATCATGTGATCGAGCAGTGCCTGCAGTTGATAGCGAAGATTCAAGAAAGAAACAGTGCCCCTACTCAGAATATTCAGATGATTTCCATCGAGCAAAGACCTGCCCCAGCCATTAATGTTGTTACCAGGAGTGGAGCTACGACAGAAGTGCAGAACAAGGAGAAACACCCTGCCGAAGCTTGGGTTCGAAAGGCCCCAGAAAAAATCCCTGCATTTGATGTCGAAAGAGAAAAAGAGACATTTATGGAAGCCAAGAGAGACTTTGCTAACCCCAACACATCAGTAATACCTACGCAACAACCTCAGCAGTAATCACAGCCGCAAGAAGCTTCGATAGATAAAGTAAGTACACTGACCTCCTTTTTACAAAGTTGTCTGAAGCTCTTAAGAAATCAAAATGCTTTAAGTGAGTTGCAAAAAGTTATTGCTTCCTACGAACCTCAGCAAAGTTGTGGTTAGGAAAAATCTGTTAATAGAGTCAGGAGAACTAGTAGGGAAATGAGATTGAAAGCTCAGATAGGAGAGTATGATATGATTGATGTTATCTTGGACCTAGGATCGGAGGTAAATGTCTTAACTAAGCAAACCTAGGAACAAATGGGAAAACCTACCCTTGATTGGTCCCCTATACAGTTGAGATTAGCCAATCAGTAGAAGATTGTGCCCCTAGGATGATTCCCTAAGGTCCCAGTAGATATTGATGGCGTCTGTACTATAGCATAATTTGAAGTTATTGAGATCATTGACGACAGCAACCCCTATCCAGCATTACTAGGTATTGAGTGGGAATTAGACAATGATGCAGTCATTAACCTAAAGAAGATACAGATGACTTTTGAAGGGAAAGGACTAAGAGTCATAGTCCCATTGGATCCTTCTCAAGGAGAGAGATACACAGAGCCAGTAAGAGATGAAGACCAGGATGTTTTGGATCACATCTACAATATCACAGCGAAGGAAGAAGATTATGTTGATCCTACTGCCAAAGGTATCATGGACTGGTAGTGTGACAGCTCCTACATGACGAATTTAGATGATGGGTTAGAAAAATGGAAAAATAGACATTATGAGCTGCATGGACATAGATGTGCCAGAATTACCAAGTCTCTCAGATGGCTTGGCTTACAGACAAGAACCTTACTTGTTTTTGATGGTTCGACAGACCCAGAACAGTTTATTGTGCAATTCTCAGAGCAGGTACCAGACTCACAGAAAATTGAGACTTTGAATTCAGTATTCAGAACCACAGCAGCCAGATGGTGGAATGGACATAAGAAGAACATTCCTAGTTGGAAAACTTGTCAAAAGTTCCTTCGCCTGAGATTTATGGATCAGCCCCAGCAGGTGCAAAGCAGGTTTGATGGAAAGAATAGCCCTCAGAAACATTTGGCGCAATGCTACGAGGCATGGAAGCATGTACCTTAGGTAGAATGGGTACATCGATTTGTGCATACTCTGGAACCGATAGCAAAGAACTGGTACGCGGAGGCTGAGCTTCGCCAGGATACTGTAAGTTGGGATTGTCTTGTTGATAGTTTTGTGCTTACCTTTTCTACTAATGAAGTTTGTCCAGCTTTAGATGCAGCTATCAGGTTGGTCCATACTAAGGTATTTGATGATCAAGAACTAGTAAAATACCGGCCTGATTGGAAAGCACAAGAAGCTCATGCAGTTGAATATTCTAACCTCACAATTGACGAGGATGATGATCCACGCAATATTGATATTCCTGAGTCAGAAGGACACTGCGACGTACACGGATCAGTAGTCGAAGCCCCTGAAGTGACTCAGCCCCTGAAGACGCGGAAAGTCAACACTGGATCAGAAGACTAGCCTAAGTATGCTACCAGTGGAGATTATTGGGATGAAGACACGGTAAGCAAAGCGGCCCAACTTCTCCATGAGTATTGGGACTTATGTCTGATAAAGTTCCTTGAAATAAAAGGAATCATTGAAGCTGTGGATGACATTTTGTCGTGGGTGGAAGCTCGACCCCATGTCGCAGATGGTGTTCAGAGGTGTCAAATGTCCTTATTAGGGCGCAGCCAGAGTCACTGCTTGTGCCGAAGAAGGAAAGATGTGTCGAATATTAAAATACGACCATTGGAAGAAATCAAAATTGGTGGCGTCGATACGCTACCCATATTTACTGCCTATATTAATGAGATCTTGGAAAATCTACCGCCATTTGGACAAGATCTCTATCAGATTTGGTGCCATCAATGCACTGTTATGACAGATTTCGTGGATAGATTTTATAAGAAGACACCCACACCCGCGATGTTCGCATTTTTTAGTTCCTTGAGTTTTACAATTGCACCCATGTCAGCTGATAGCGAGATTTAGAAGTTAGTGAGAGAATTTGAACAGGAGGGTCTGCCACACCTCTTCAGCCACCCACCTGCATCTGCAACCCACGAAGAGACTCCCCTAGCACCTATCCAGCCAATGCAGACACACTCTACCAGAAAAAATTTAAACCTGAAGTTCGTTCGAAGTGGAACGAAGATAGACACCAGCAATCAGAGAAGACACCAGAGGATCCCCAGATGAATCCATCCGGCTCAGCAAAGGTCCCATTTAAAGAATATGAGAACATTGCACCGTAGCATCCACCGTATCTTCTGCCAGTTCGACCAGGAGTCCATCTCCCTCGGCAGATGAAGAAGTTCACATTACGCACCCCTTCGCTGCCACCGGGTGTGCAGCTGGTCGAGACAATGACAGAGAAAATAGACTGGTTCAAGTACGCCGACCATGATACAAATGATCATGGGAAATTTACATAGTTCACACCTGGGACATACTTACACTCTATACACTATCAGGAGACTAGCGCAACATTATTAGAAGTAAAATAGTGGGCTGCTGGCTTGGACAAAGCTGGTTTGTTCAAGATGCTCGATGTTCCCCACTTTGGACGTAGCACATAGGTAACCGTGGTGGTCAAACAATTACTGGCATTGGTACACAATGGGTACCTATGGATAGGAAACCATAAAATCGCTATCAATGGAGAACTCATTCACCAGATTACGGGCCTGCTGAAGGAAGGACCTGACTCTAGCATTGAGTTTTTGGGAAAGCATGAAGATATGAAGCTAGCTCATACCATGAAGGAACACTTTGGGCTGATGAAAGGGAAGCGAGGGTATCAAACCTTGGCCATTCAGCATCACAACATCCGCTTCGTCACTAAACTCTTAGCCTGCAAATTGATGAGGAAGTATAGACCATATGAAGTGCCTGCCCTGATTGTAAGTATTGCTGTGAACTGTGCGGAAGGCTACATTTACAACTGGGCAGCATACATCGCTAAGGAATTTCTTGAATATTCCTGCGACGCACAGGAAAAAGGTAGACCTTTTCACTATTCATGGCTGATCATACTTATTGCCTTGATCGGGTGAAAAGAGCCCACTGAGGCACAGTTTATTGATGTACCTCCAAGCATATTAGGTGCAGCAAGGTACGCATCACTCTGGGTGTCGCAGGACAAAGCATCCTAGTAGATGATGATGTGTTCGCCTTTTATGCCATGAGTATCTCATATGAGATTGTCAAGATCTCGAGGCTCAGTAATGAGCTATTCTCTCAATATGAGGGAGTGGCCAATTTCAAGGCCGACATGCACAATGTCTTTATCTAGGCCTGCGCAGATCAGAAGAAGGCATGCTGGAAGTTTCCATATGTGGTGACCAAAGACGACATCCTCGCGATAATTCAACAGTGGCCGGCTGAATGGATGAAGGACGAAGGAACAAATCCCAACATCCCAATCCCTCTGGTCACCACTGTGGGCGCTGGTCCTAGTCAGACGCAATAGCAAAATCCCCCAAAAGACAACGAAGAGCAATTTGATTCGTAGCAGAGTGAAACGTACCAAGGTGGAGATGGCGGAGACAAAGGAGACGAAGAGGAGGAGTCAGTCAAAACTATCTCAGACCCTAATAGGCCAAATAAGCACAAGTCACCAGAGGTCGAAGAAGTGACCAAACTTCAGTTCCAAAAGAAAATGAAAGCGTCAAAAGACAAGAACATCGACGAAGAGCCTACCCTGACAAGTGAAGAGCTTAATCAGGCTTTGTCAAAATCCATAGAAGTTCTCACCAAGAAATGGTCAAAATTTGCAGCTACAAATCTGCATGCCATCACTGGTGTAGCGAAGCACATTTCGGAGTTGAAGGACTTAGCAGAAAAATAACTGACTGGCGCTTCAGCAAGCAGTGCCCTAGTAAGCGCGCAGCCAGACCTAAGGCAATGGCCGGCCAGAGATAACAAAGGCCAAGTGTCGAGTACAGCCCTCTTATTAACGGATGCAGCGTCTCGTTCGAAGATGAGTATGAAGGTTGGAATCGATTATACTAAGATGTCCATGATGGAGCTACACCTCCGTCAGTTAGAGATTATGAAGGAAATCCAGGCACGAGACCACTATTTGCAAACGCAGTTGGAAAATGCCATAAGTTAGCAACAGGGCTTCGCAACGCAGCTGGAGACAGCGGAGTAGAGAAAGAGGGATGCAAAACAAAAGCGGATTACACTGGTATGAGTCTTGGATGAGGCATGTCGAAGTCTTCCTGACTTCGACGTACAGTTGGTGGAAGAACCAAAACAAAGATTAGTCATGCTAAAAGACTACGCACGGCAGTCTCGCAGTGAAATAGATAAGCTCAAAGCAGAACATGAAGCTCAAATTTCGGAGCTTCAACTCTGCATCACCCCGGAGAGCCCATTATAGGTTAGGGAGCAATGTTGAGCAGACATTCAGTCCTCCACAACAAAAATCTTGGATACTGTGAGCAGCGCAGCAAAGCTGCTAGAAGACAGTGTTGAAGGCTGGACCACCCTGCAGGAACATCCAGAAGTCGGACAGCTGCAAGAAACCATCAGGCAGCGATAGACAGAGTTGGATACAGTAAAAGCCGAAATTAAGACTCTGCCGCATGGAGAAAATGCTCAAGGTAAAGTGAAGCAATGAACTCCAGTAGGAAATTGAGTCATGTAGAGCAAAAGCAACAGAAGTGGAAAATTCTATGCAGCCACTTATCAGCGAAGCTTTCGAGTTGAGTACTGCTGTGGACACCCAACTCAAAGTTTTGAAGGAATATGATGCATTTGCGCAGAAAAAGACCAGCGAAGCATCAGCCGCAGTATTGCAGGAGTTGATCGAAAAGGAGCAAGCAGCCGACAAAATCATGCGTGGTCTCAACAAGGAGTTCTCTATCTTCGCTGATAAAGTTTGTCTACCAGAAGAGCAGCAGAGTGTCCCGGGACGGGCCACTAGTGAGTCTTAGGGGCCTATTGGGACACGCACCTTAAAGGTCCCTAATTTTGGTAACTCCGCAGGTTTTGTGGGAGTTTGTAAGTGGAGTTACGACTCAAAATAGTATTAGGGGTGTCGGGGTTGAGTCAAAGTCCTCTTTTTGTAATAAACCCATGGTTTAAGTCCAGGGTTTAGGGTTCGGGGTTCCCATGGTTTAAGCCCATGGTTTTGTAATAAGTGCACTATAAATAAGCACTCTTGTAAAGAAGTCAGTTTAGTCTTTTGATGTAAGATGAATTAATGCGAAGCTAAGGCTATTTTGTAAGAGAATGTTAAGTCCCAGCTGTGTGCGTGGACGACCTCTGCAGCTGTGTGCGTAGAGGGTTTTGGGTGATAAAGTAAATCTGTAGCTGTGTGCGCAGAGGCCTGCAGCTGTGTGCGTGGCTTTGAGGACTTGAAGGGATCTGCAGCTGAGTACGCAGATCAGAATTGTGGTTTTTGTAAAGAGTTGAATAAAACACAGTTCTGTGGACGTAACCCCTAAACTGGGGGTGAACCATGTTATATCGTGTGTTGTGGTTTTTGTTTTGTTGTTGTTATGTTCTTTATGCATTGATAAATATATATTTGATAAGTAAGATCACTGCTAAATATTAACTTCGCTGGAATTCCCAGTAAAGGGTTAAGCAAGGCACTATTTGTTTATCTAACCGCGAAGCTAAATAAGTGACTAGTAAAGTTCTGCATTGTATGATTATAAGTGTTAGAAACTAAAGGTACAGTAATATCCCTCTTCTGCTTGCAGAAACCTGATTCTGCGGCACCCCATAGCTGTTTTGGGTGAGACTGCAACTTGTTCACAGGTTGTTTCCAAAAGGGCCAACATTATGGGTCTTTTGTTGGTGCGAAGTTAATGGTATAAAGCCCGGGACTGCCCTATAGCCCAACAATATATTAGCTACTTGTTCTGAAGATGAACATAAGAGTAGGTGAATGGTGCCATCATGCACAAGCTCTCTGATGTAGTGCATATGGATCTTAATGTGTTTGGTTCTCTGCTTCTGAACTGGATCATTATGGATTTGAATGGTACTCTGATTATCACAGTAGATAGTAGTTGAGTATTTTGATTCGAAGCCACACTCTCCAAGTAACCCTTGCAACCATAAACATTGAGTTGCTGCATTTACAACTCCTCTATAGTCTGCTTCTGTAGATGAGAGTGCAATGGCACTCTGTTTCTTGCTTAACCAACCGATTGGCCCTTCGGTAAGCATGAACACATATCCTGATGTTGAATTTCTATCTGTGCTATCACCTACCCAATCGCTGTCAATAAACCCAATCAAATCAAGATCATATTTAGCTTTATAGAAGATCCCATGTGTCCTTGTTCCCTAAATAAAGTTAAGGATCATTTTGGCTGCTTTCCAATGGATCTCATGAGGCTAATCCATGTATATAGAAGCCACACTTACTGCATAAGAAATATCAGGTATAGTATGTGTAAGATACAACAAACATCCAATCAATTGCCTATACAGTGTATTGTTTACCATAGGTGAAGAATCAGCCTCTTCAAGCTTCACTCCTGAAAGGAAAGGAGTCTTGCTTGGCTTGCAATCCTTCATTCTGAATTTGTTCAACAAAGCCAAGGCATACTTGGATTTGTGCACCTTTATTCCAGCTTTGGTTTGAGCAATATCAAGCCCCAAGAATTGGCTTAATAGCCCCAAATCTGTCATGGAGAAGGCTTGGTTCATTGCACCCTTCAAGGAAGCAATCTCATCCTTTGAGCTTCCTGTAATGAGAAGGTCATCAACATATAACACAATGATCATTACTGAACCATTAATCAAATTCAAATAGACATTTGGATCTGATTTGCATCGAACAAAATTTAGTGATAGCAGAAATCTATCAATATTGGCATACCAAGCCCTAGGGGCTTGCTTAAGCCCATACAATGACTTCTTTAGCCTGCACACAAGAGATGGGTTAGTAGAAAATCCTTCAGGATGCTACATGTATATCTCTTCAGTGAGATCTCCATTTAGGAAGGCACACTTTACATCCATGTGATGTACCTCCCATTTCTTTGAAGCTGCAATGGCTAAGGCTAGCCTGATGGAGTCCATCTTTGCCACTGGTGCAAAGGTCTCATTGTAATCTATGCCATGAACCTGTGAGTAGCCCTTGGCTACCAATCTGGCCTTGTACTTCAGAGGTGAACCATCAGCAGCAAATTTGGTCTTGTACACCGACTTACACTGAACTAGCTTCCTCCCTGGGGGAAGATCAACCAGCTCCCAAGTGTTGCTCTTCTGGAGTGAGATGAACTCTTCCTTCATGGCTGCTTGCCATATTGGATCTCCTGATACATATTTATATGTCTGAGGATCTGATTCCACCATTATATATCATTTCTCAGCAAACATAGGATCCTTCATGCACAGAGCACTCTCAAATTGAAATCTAGTCCTCCTAGGGTCATTAGGATTTCCAGCTAGCTCTCCAGCTGCATGAATGGTATTGGCTGCCCATTTTGGCCTTGTAGGGATGTTAGGATCTGCAATAAATTCATCACTATCATACATATCAGAATCAACATGTTCAACTATCTCTTCACTTACATTCAGAGGTTCTCGTGGTGAAGAGGCTTCTCCAACTTCCAATGCTGCTAGGGGTTCTTCTTGAAACTGAACACACCTTTCAATGAAGGATTTGTTTGTGCTCAAATTTATCAGCTTGTACCCTTTTGAATATTTAGAGTAACCAACAAATAGACACTCTTGGCTTTGGGGCTACAAATCCTTTCTCTTTTCTGTTGGAATTCTAGCCCAAGCCCTTGAGCCAAAAATCTTGAAATGGGTCACATCTTGCTTGTGCCCACTCCATGCTTCGAAAGGAGTCATACAATCAAGATGTTTATGAGGAACCCTATTCTAGATATAGGATGCATAGTTTATAGCTTCGACCCAGTACTTTTGTGGCAAAGTCTTAGCCTCCATCATGCTTGTTGCCATCTCTTTCAATGATCTGTTCTTCCTCTCTGCAACACCATTTTGTTGTGGTGTGTAAGGGATAGAATGCTGCATCTGAATACCTGCATCTGCACAATATTGAATAAACTCAGACTTGACATACTCACTTCCATTGTCAGATCTAAGGACCTTGAGTTTCCTCCCAGACTGGTTTTCAACCAAAGCCTTAAAGACTTTGAAGAGGCCAAAAACTTCAGATTTGTGTTTCAAGAAGTAAACCCGGCAATACCTAGAAAAGTCGTCTATGAAAGTCAATGCATATTTGGCCTGACTCATGGACATATAAGGGAATGGGCCAGCAACATCATTGTGGATCAACTCAAGAGGTGCAGAGGTTCTCTCATGACTAGCTCTCTCAAATTTATGCTCTCGGTGTTTTCCTAGGATGCAACCTTGACAGAATCCTTTGGAAATTTTTATCTTGGGTAACCCTATGACCATTTCTTTTTCACTAAGATCAAAAAGATACTTGTAATTTATGTGGCCAAATCTTTCATGGAAAATCTTGCTTGCCTCATTAGCATGAATTAGAAGATCAGAGGGGTTTGAGTAGGGTAGGAAGTGTGAGAACATGTATACCTTCGAAGTATGATTTGCGACTCCTTTTGAAATGACTTTACCACTTGAGATCTCTATGATCTCAACTTCATCAGGGGAGAATATGACCTTATTTGGAGACCCTGTGTGGGTCATCTGATACAATGATAAGAGGTTAGAGGTAAGACCTGGAACTGTTGGGGCGCGCGCCTTAACAGTCATTAATTTTGGTAACTCCGTGGTTTTTGTGGAAGCTTGTAAGCGGAGTTGCGACGCAAAATAGTCTTAGGGGTTTTAGGGTTGAGTCAAAGTCCCTCTTTTTGTAAATGTCCCATGATTTTTGGGTTCCCATGGTTTAAGTCCATGGTATTGTAATAGTGCACTTGTATAAATAAGGCACTCATGTAAAGGAGTCAAGTAAGGTTATAGTAGGTTATAATTTGAGGCGAAGGTTCTAAGGCCTGCTTTTGGGTTCTAAGGTTAAGTCTTAGCTATGTGCGTGGACAACCTCTGCAGCTGAGTGCGCAGAGGGTTTTGTAAGAAAGAATCTGCAGCTGAGTGCGCAGCTTTGGGTGACTAAGAATATCTGCAGCTGAGTGCACAGATCAAAACTGTGTATTTGTAAAGAGTTGAATAAAACGCAGTTTTGTGGACGTAGCCCCTACACTGGGGGTGAACCACGTTAAATATTGTGTTGTGGTGGTTCTTTTATGCTGCTTCTGTTATGTTTTATTCTTTTGATAAGTAGGTGAATGCTAACGTAAGATAACTGTTAAATATTAACTTCGCTGTGAATTCCCAGTTAAGGGTTAAGCAAGTAACGTTCTTTTATCTAAACTGTGAATCTATTTAAGTGAATGTCGAAGCTCTATTTTGTATAAATATTTGTTTTTAAGGCTAAAGGTATAGTAATATCCCTCTTCTGCTTATATAAACCTGATTCTGTGGCACCCCATAGCTGTTTTGGGTGAGATTGCAACCTGTTCACGGGTTGTTGCCAAAAGGGCCAACACTGTGGGTCTTTTTCTTGGTACGAAGATAATAGTATAAAACCCAAGTCTTCCCTAAGCCCAACAAATTGATTCTGTTGTCGGTTGAACTCAGTATCTGCTTTAAGAGGGATCTACTTCATACCTGAAGGGCTATGTTTTGGAGGCCCTCAGTAAAATAAATCGGTGACTGGATTGAAGCTACCTATCAGAAATTTGCTGAACAAGAAAATAAGAATCCTTGTCGTAGCTCAGACGACTTTTTGCAACGGTACATTTTCACTGATAGTTATGAAATTTTCTTTGGTAGTATCCACATAGAAGTGCACCAGTGGTTATCCAGGTTGACAGAAAGAAAGACACACTTCAAGGAAGATCAGTTTCCTGATTGGACCCCCGCAAGAATTAACATATTGAAAAGACTGAAGAATGCGATATCACGAGCTGTTGATTTCTGGACAACGTGAACCCTTGAAGCATTTGTGACAGAGTTTTCCATCGACACAAGTACCTCTTTTAGCGAAGCTGAAAGACAGTTTTTCAAAGGACCAAGGGGTAAGTACCTAAATTCATTTAGTCTACAAATTAAAATGCTCTTGGCTGAGAAAGGAATATTGCTTATAGAATCATATTCCTAGATTTATTTTCACTAACCTATGTTTGGAAGTGAAAGTGACTTTGACAAGCAAAGTGGTTTACTGCGAAGCGATAAAAGATACAAGAGAAACCTTGAATCCTATACCCTAGGCCAGAATACCAGTTATTCCCCATTAAGTCCAGAAGACCCTGAATCTAAAGAAACCCCTTTTGTTAGAAACCCACCTATAACTCCGCAGCGCAGATCTGTTACCCCTGAGAACCCGTCGCAGTCTGAAAGTAAACCTAGCCCGAGTATTCCTGTCGTAGGTCAATCTACCCGAGTAAATTATCCCCCCCCTTGGTCCGCTATGGCTCATATGACTGGTGATATCAAGCTCCCAGTATTCAAAGGAACTGGATCAGAGAATCCAGAACAGTTTTGGTTCTTATGTGAAGCTGTTTGGACTGCTAAGAACATTATGGATCAAGATATAAGGAGAGTGCAGCTGGTCACTTCTTTTAGAGACCGAGCTTTAACCTGGTTTATGAAATTTTCCAGTACTCAGAAACATGTCTTGGATGATATTAAAACAACAATGATCAAAGAGTTCAAGAAGCCTAAATCAGAGTCACAGTGTATAACTGAACTGAAAGAGATTCAACAGAGGTGAGGTGAATCAGTTTGGGACTTTGATCATAGGTTCAAAGTTCTGCTAGATCAAGTTAGTTTCGCTATTAGACCAGCGTAGCATAAATAATGGTTCATTGCAGCCCTATTACCTCATATTAGAACTCCACTCATGCAACAGAAGGTTGCTGATCAGCAAGAGGCTTTGGAGATTGCCATGAAACTGGAGACAGCTCCTGTCGAAGATAATTCTAGCATAGCCCAAATACAAGTGCAGTTGGCAGAAATGGCTTTGGAGCTTCACGACATGAAGAAGGGGAAATATATTCATGAATATATTTGGTGTACACGATGTAGGATAGAAGGTCATGACAAGGAACAATGTCCTGTGCTAAGAAATTACCTGAATACTGGTGCACCAAACCCATTTAACCCTAATGTTCTATATTGTGAGATTTGTAGAACAACTAGCCAGCATCGACTTGAAGACTGCTATCTGCTACAAAGATATGTGCAACTACCTAAGAATCCCTATTGCAAGTTTTGTAAGTCAGTTGGACATAATGAAGATGAATGTTGCAACTTTGACCTTATGAGAGAGCGAACCTATGATGCTTATAGGGTACAAAATGATGCACAAAGCAATGATGGATATGGTTACCATGTTGGTCGAGGTAGTTTTAGAGGTCATGGTCGTGGTGGTATGCCTAGAGGAGGTCGAGGCCAGGTTATTTTCTATAATTGAAACCAGGTAGGAAATCTAGCTAGAGACTATCAGAACCCAACTATGACATGTCGATATTGCAGAGCAGTAGATCATGTCATTGAGAAATGCCCACAACTGATAGCCAAGATACAAGAAAGAAATGGTGCTCCTACTCAGAATATTCAGATGATTGCTGTAGAGCAAAGACCTATCCCAGCCATTAACGTTGTTACAAGGAGTGGAGCTACGACGCAAGTGTAGAATAAGGAGAAACAGCCTGACGAGGCTTGGGTTTGTAAGACCCTAGAGAAATTTCCAACCTTCGATGTGGGAAGAGAAAAAGAAACATTTATGGAAGCCAAAAAAGACTTTGTCGATCCAAGCACATCAGTAGCACCTGCGCAACAGCATCAACAGCAATTATAGTCTCAAGAAGCTTCGACGAATAAAGTAAGTACACTCTCGTCATTTTTACAGAGTTGCATGAAGCTCTCAAGAAATCAGAATGCTTTAAATGAGTTACAGAAAGTTATTGATTCTTGCGAACCTCAGCGAAGCTCTTGTAAAGAAAAAATTGTTAATAGAGTTAGAAGAACTGGAAGAGAAATGAGATTGCATGCTCGGATAGGAGAGTATGACATGACTGATATCATTTTAGACCTGGGATCAGAAGTAAATGTCTTAACTAAGCATACATGAAAAATAAGAAAAACCTACCCTTGAATGGTCCCCTATACAATTGAGATTATCCAATCAACAGAAGATTATGCCCCTATGAATATTCCCTAGTGTCCCAGTAGACATTGATGGATTCAATACCTTAGCATATTTTGAAGTCATTGAAATAATTGATGATAACAACCCCTATCTAGCCTTGCTAGGAATTGAATGGGCAATAGAGAATTCTGCAATAATCAACCTTAAGAATAGGCAGATGAATTTTGAAGGAAAGGGCTTGAGAGTCATAGTACCCTTGGACCCTTCTCAAGGAGAAAGGTACACAGAGCCAGTCAGAGATGAAGATCAGGATGTTTTGGATCATATCTACAACATCACAGCTAAAGAAGAAGACTATGTTAACCCTACTACTGAATGTATAATGGATTGGAAGTGTGACAGTTCTTGCATGATTGATTCAGATGAAGGCTTAGAGAATTGGTAGAATAGGCTTTATGAGCTACATGGACATCGATGTGCAAGAATTACCAAGTTTCTCAGATGGCTTGGCTCACAGACAAGAGTCTTACCTATTTTTGATGGCTTGAAAGACCCCAAAAAGTTTATTTTGCAATTCTCAAAGCAGGTACTATACTCACAAAAAATGGAGACTCTAGATTTAGTATTTAGAGCCACAGCTGCCAGATGGTGGAATGGTCATAGAAATTATATCCCTAGTTGGGGAGCTTGTCAAAAGTTCCTTCGCCTGAGATTCATGGGTCAACCTCAGGAGGTGCAAAGCAGATTTAATGGTAAGACTAGCCCTTAGGAACATTTGGAGCAGTGCTACGAAGCATGGAAGCATGTACCTCGTGAAGAATGGGTACATAGGTTTATACACACTCTGGAACTTGTAGCAAATAACTGGTATGCAGAGGTGGAGCTTCGCCATGGCACTAAAAGTTGGGATAGTCTTGTTGATAGTTTTGTGCTCACATTTGCTATTAATGAAGTTTTCCCTACTTTGGACGCAGCTATTAGGTTGATCCATACTAAGGTGTTTGATGATAAAGAAATAGCAGAGTACCAACCTAATTGGAAGGAACAAGAAGCTAATGCAGTAGAATGCTATAACCTCACAATTGACGAGGATGATGACCCACGCAACATTAACATTCCTGAGTCAGAAGGACACTGCGAAGTACATGGACCAGTAGTCGAAGCACCTGAAGTGACTCAGCCCTTGAAGACAAGTAAAGTAAACATTGGATCAGAAGAAATGCCTAAGTATGCTACCATTGGATATTATTGGGATGAAGAAATGGTGAGCAAAGTGACCCAACTTTTCCATGAGTATCAAGACTTATTTCCGACGAAGTTCTCAAAAATGAAAGGTATCCTTGGTGATATAGGATTGATAAAAATCCCTTTGAAACCTGATGCGAAGCCTGTGAAATAGCTCCCTTATAGGTTGAACCCCAAGTACAAAGAAAAAGTCAGGATGAAGTTAGATAAGATGCTCGCTGCAGGAATCATTGAGGCTGTGGAAGACATTATGTCACGTGTCGAAGCTCGAAGCTCTGTCGAAACTGGTGCCAGGAAATGTCAAAGGTCCTTATTGTGGCACAGCCAAAGTTACTAGTTGTGCCGAAGAAGGAAAGCTATGCTGGAGCTTAAAATGCGACCATTGGGAGAAAACAGATTTGGCAGCGCCGGTACGTTAACTATATTAACTGCCTGTAATGATGAGATTTTGGGAAATCTACCACCGTTTGGATAGGATCTCTGTCAGATTTGGTGCCTTCAATGCACAGATATGGTAGATTTGGTTGTTGGATTCCATAAGAAGACACCTAGCCCGGCGCATTTCGCATTACACATTTTCTTGAGTTTTACAATTACGTCCATGTCAGCTGATCGCGAAGTTCAGGAATTATTAAGAGAATTTGAACCGAGGGGTCTGCAGAACCTTATGAGAAACCCACCTACATCTACACCCCACGAAGAGAATCCTCCAGCACCGACTCAGCCAATGCAGACACAATCTACCAGGAAGAATTTTAAGCCCGAAGTTCGTTCTAAGCGGAACGAAGACAGACACAAGCAATTAGGGAAAACACCAGAGGATCCTGAGATGAATCCGTCTGGTTCAGCAGAGATCCCACCTGAACGAGATGAGAACATTGCATCGCAGCATCCACCATATCTTTCTCCTATTCGACCGAGAGTTCAGCCACCTCGACGGAATTCCAAGTTCACTTTACGCACCCCTTCGCTGCCACAGGGTGTGCAGTTGGTCGGGTCAATGACAGGGAAAATAGACCGGCTGAATAACGTAGACCACGATACAAATGATCATGGGAAATTCCCATAGTTCACACCTGGGACATACTTGCACTCTTTCCACTATCTAGAGACTGGAGCGACATTATTAGAAGTGAAACAGTGGGCTGCTGGCTTGGAGAAATTTGGTTTGTTGAACATGCTCAATGTTCCCCACTTCAATTGCAGCACACAAGTGACCGTGGTGGTCACGAAATTATTGGCATTGGTGCATGATGGGTGCCTATGGATCGAAAACCAAAAAATAGCCACTAATGGAGAACTCATTCACCAGATTACGGGCTTGCCAAAGGAAGGGCCTGATCCTAGCATTGAGTTTATGGGAAAACATGAAGACGCGAAGCTAGCACAGAGCATGAAGGAACACTTTGGGCTAACAAAAGGAAAGCGAGGGTATCAAACCTTGACCATTCAGCATTAAAACATTCAATTCATCATAGAACTCTTAGCATGCAAGCTAATGTGGAAGTGCAGACCGAATGAAGTATCTGCCCCGATTTTCAGTATTGCTGCGAACTGTACCGAAGGATACAGTTACAAATGGGAAAAGTACATTGCCAAGGAATTCCTTGAAGATGTCCGCAATGCATAGGAGAAAGGTAGACCCTTTCACTATTCATGGCTGATAGTGCTTATTGCACTGGTAGGATGGAAAGAACCTACTGAGGCGCAGTTTGTTGATGTGCCTCCAAACATGCCTGGCGCAGCAAGGTATGCATATCTTTGGGTGTCGCAGGACAAAGCATCCTAGCAGATGATGAACTATGTGTTCACCTTCTATGCCATGAACATATCCTATGAGATCCTACAGACACTGTGGCTCAGTAATGAGCTATTTTCTCAGTATGTGGCAGTGGCCAATTTCAAGGCTGACATGCACAATGTCTTCATCCATGCCCACGCAGATAATAAACATGCATGCTGGAAGTTGCCATATGTGGTAACCCAAGAATATATCCTCGCAGTAGTTCAGTAGTGGCCGGCTGAATGGATGAAGGACGCAGGGACAAATCCCAACATTCCAATCCCTCCAGTCACCAATGTGGGCGCTGGCCCTAGTCAGATGCAGCAGAATGACCCACTCGAAGAAAGCAAAGAACAAAGTGCGTCGCAGCAGAGTGAAGGTGACCAGAGTGGAGATGGCGGAAATGATGAAGAAGAGGAAGAATCGGTCAAGACAATCTCAGACCCCAATCCCCGAGATAAGCGCAAGTCACTAGAGGCAGAGGAAGTTGCTAAGCCTGAGCCTAGGAAGAAAGCTAAGGCGTCGAAGGGTAAGAATATCATCGAAGAGCCTGCTTTGACGGTTGAGGATATTGATCAGGCACTGACAAAATATATAGAGGCATTAACCAACAAATGGAAACAGTTTGCAGCTACGCACCTTGATGCGCTCACTGGCGTAGCGCAGTGAGTTGCAGAACTTAAGACGCTAGCAGAAAAATCCATGAATGGCGCTGCAGCAAGCAGTGTGCCAGTAAGCACACATCCAGACACAAGAAAATGGATAGCTAGATATAATATAGGACAAGTTTCAAGTGCAGCCCTCATAATAACTGACGCAGCGTCTCGCTCAGAGATGAGCATGACAGTCGGGATAGATTACACCAAGTTGTCTATGACGGAGCTGCACCTTTGTCAACTGGAAATCATGAGGGAAATCCAAGAACACGACAGCTTCTCACATAGGTAGTTGGAAAATACCATGAAGCAGAGTAAGAGCCTTGTAGCACAGTTGGAGGAAGCGGAGCAGAGGAAGAGGGACGCAGAATGTAAGCAGGTCACATTAACACAAGTATTGGATGAGGCATGTCAAATTCCTCTTGACTTTGACATGCAGGCTGAGGAAGAGCCGGAGCAAAGAATCACCAAGCTAAAAGACTACGCACAGCAGTCTCGCAGTGAAATAGAGAAGCTCAAAGCAAAACATGAGGCTTAGATTGCAGAGCTTCAATTTTGCATCATCCCGGAGAGCCCACCAGAGGTCAGGGAGCAGTGCGGGAGAGATATTAAGGCCTCAGCAACGAATATCTCAGATCTTGTGAGCAGCGCAACAAAACTGCTAGAGGAAACTCTTGATTCCTGGGCCAACCTACAGGACAATCCAGAAGTACAAAAGCTGCAAGAAACCATCAAGCAGCGACAGACAGAGCTGGATGCAGTAAAACCAGAAATTAAGACTCTGCCTCCTATGCAGAATATGCTCAAGGTAAAGCAAAGCAAGGAAATCCAGTAGGAAATTGAGTCGTGCAGAACAAAAGCAACACTGCTGGAAAATTCTATGCAGCCCCTTGTCAACAAGGCCTTGGAGTTGAGTACTGCTGCGGACATCCAGCTCAAATTTCTGAACGAGTATGATGCATTTACATAGGAAAAGGCTAGCGAAGCATCAGCAGCAACATTGCAGGAGTTGGTAGAGAAGGATAAAGCAGCCGACGATATCATGTACGGCCTCAACAAGTAGTTTATTATCTTCGCCAACAATATTCTCCCACCAGACAAGCAGCACAGTGTTTCGGTACGAGACACTGGTGAGTCTTAGGGGCCTGTCGGGGTGCACGCCTTAACGGTCATTAATTTTGGTAACTCCGCGGTTTTTGTGGAAGCTTATAAGCAGAGTTGCGACACAAAATAGTCTTAAGGGTGTCGAGGTTGAGTCAAAGTCCCTCTTTTTGTAAATGTCTCATGATTTGTGGGTGCCCATGGTTTAAGTCCATGGTATTTGTTAACACCCAAAAAGGGTTCACTACCTCATCTACCCCACTACATGGCTCATTTCTCCATTTTCCTACCATATTTCCATCAAAAACCCATAAAACCATCTAAAAAGCCTCCAAAAGGCTTCAAATGCCTCCAAAAGGCCATAAAACCCTCTTTTTCTCCAAAAATATCCAAAATTCCTCCAAAAAAGCAAAAATCTCCAAAAAGGAAGAAAAAATATAAAATAATGAGGAAAATGAGGAAAAAAACCTAAACAGCTGAAACCCTAACCCTAAACCGGCACTCCACCACTATAAATAAGTGATGGAGACCCCTTATTTCAAATCCACAATCACAAGTATCTTGCCTCTGCCAAAATTGCTCTTAAAACCCTAGCTCACCCTTGAGCTACTTTCACCGTGAGAGCCCTTTTTGGCCCATTTCCACCATTGTAGAAAGAGAAGGAGCAGCTGGAGCTCGGCGCAACCTCTCGGATCAGCGCAACGGGATTCACCAACCTCCACATTGGAGTTCAGATCAATAAAAAAATCATTCTTTACTTTTTACTGTTTTTCTTCATGAACATGTTTAGATTAATTTTTATTACTGTTTAGCATCTTTTATTTCACATACTATTGAACTGCTACTAAGGAATCCATTCTCCTTAGTAGGTGATCATTCGCACAAGCTAGGGGTAAAACCCTAGCTACAGTATTGTAATAGTGCACTTGTATAAATAAGGCACTCATGTAAAGGAGTCAAGTAAGGTTATAGTAGGTTCTAATTTGAGGCGAAGGTTCTAAGGCCTGTTTTTGGGTTTTAAGGTTAATTCCCAGCTGTGTGTGTGGACAACCTCTGCAGCTGAGTGCGTAGAGGGTTTTGTAGAAAGGTTAAGTCCCAGCTGTGTGCATGGATGACCTCTATAGCTGAGTTCAGAGAGGGTTTTGTAAGAAATATTCTGCAGCTGAGTGCGCAGGTTTGGGTGACTGAGAAGATCTGCAGCTGAGTGCGCAGATCAGAACTAT
Source organism: Pseudotsuga menziesii (assembly GCA_001517045.1). Classification (NCBI taxonomy): domain Eukaryota; kingdom Viridiplantae; phylum Streptophyta; class Pinopsida; order Pinales; family Pinaceae; genus Pseudotsuga; species Pseudotsuga menziesii. Next base: position 181,551 of record LPNX010935476.1, on the reverse strand, counting down.
GTATTTGTAAAGAGTTGAATAAAACGAAGTTCTGTGGACGTAGCCCCTACATTGGGGGTGAACCACGTTAAATCTTGTGTTGTGGTGGTTCTTTTATGTTGTTTCTATTATGTTTTATGCTTTTGATAAGTAGGTGAATGCTAACGTAAGATAACTGTTAAATATTAACTTCGCTGTGAATTCCTAGTTAAGGGTTAAGTAAGTAACATTCTCTTATCTAAACTGTGAAGCTATTTAAGTGAATTTCGAAGCTCTATTTTGTATAAATATTTGTTGTTAAGGTTAAAGGTACAGTAATATCCCTCTTCTACTTGCAGAAACCTGATTCTGTGGCACCCCATAGCTGTTCCTAGTAAGACTGCAACATATTCGCAGGTTGTTGCCGAAAGGGCCAACACTGTGGGTCTTTTTGTTGGTGCGAAGATAATAGTATAAAACCCAGGTCTTCCCTAATCCCAACAGGAAAATACAACACATTGCTGAACTTACCATGATCAAGATCAATCCTCCCTTTGCCCAAACTTTCAGTGAGAGAGTCATCTCCCAGTACTATTGGTGGACCTTTCGACATGTCAAGTGAGGTGAATTCCTCCTTGGTCGAAACCATATGTCTTGAAGCTCCAGAATCAATGATGAAAGTAGGTGAGCTTGATGTGCCAGCAACCAATGCATGAACTCTCTCTCTGTCTTCTGAACTTGATCCTCCTTCCCTCTTCTTTGAGATGTCTGGAAGGGATATTCCATTCTTCTCCAGGTGTTGGGTCATCATGTCTATTTTCTTCTTCATGTAGGAGCTCTCAGAATGATTGCCCTTACTGCAGTATGCGCACTTGCTCATTTCTCCTTTGTTCTTCTGTTATAGTGGATTTCACCACACTAGGTGAATCACACATTGTATGGCCTTCCCCTGTCCCGCTGCAGACTCATTAGCCCCTATGGACCATTTTTTTCCTTTTGATGTATCATTGACCATCCCTAAAAACATTAGAAAAATGATATACGCGGATATTCCCTCTATAGTCGCGTACATCGGGATGTGTGCATAATCCAAAACTGTTGGAGCATTCCTTGACTTGGATCCGACTCATATGACTCCTGGCCTTCCATATGCCTTGAGATCGCACGGATTCAACCTTTCAATATCCATTTGAAAAGCTATATAAGGAACCCATTGAGACATTGAAAGCATAAGAGAGAATTGAGAGTATCGAAACTATAGTCCATTGTTGCCAGAACTATACTTGAGTCTGCATCCCTTTGTCCCTTTGGAGCACTGTTGTGTTCTTCCCAAGATTGCCTTTGGTAGTGAGCTTGCTATTGGAGTGATGGAGGATTGAGGTGGTGGAAGCCCAAGTGGGGGATTCAGTTTCTCCGGTTCGTAGACGTGCCGTCAGAGGTTGTCACTTGTAATCTCTAATTCATATTAATAGAAATATGTTTTCCTGTCCAGTAATGTGTATTTGAATGAATATTGTATCCATTGGAATATGTCAAATGCTTATACATTATTGATTATATATTCTAGAATATATCTAAAACCATGAAATATAGTATGCTTGTATTGTTTACTTGTTGTTGAGGACGTGCTATAACAATTCAAACTGAAGATTGGAAAGCTCAACGGGGATCTACTTCAACCGTCCGGAATAAAGTATGAGGTTCGATCCTTTAGTGTTAGATGTTTTTATTTCTATTGCATATTGGGAAAGATTGATTTCTGGAGTCTATCTGTCTGTTGTGGTACCCCAAGCCATAGGAATTTCTCTCCGTAACAGAATTGGTGACTCTGCTGGGGAGTTCCTAGTAATTTTCCTTTGGGGGTTGATCTCTTGGCATTCAATGTATTTGAATTGCTCTCTCTCTCTTGTTTCTGTGTCGGGTATGGGGGCATGTATGCCTGGTAGAGCTTGATTGGTGTGTATTTAGTCTCAGCCTGTCTGTTTGCCTTGAATTTGTGCATCTTTTTCTTCCTGTACCCGGGTTTGTCACTTACAGTCACGTATACACGCGGGTTCCTCTGGGATTTCCGTGTATACACGCGGGTTTACTATGCACAGTCGCGTATACCCTGGTTTTTTACCTTTTTGTGGAAGATAGTGGATTGCTGGGTGAATGCTGTTAGTTGCTGAGTCTCCTTTGGCACTGCCTGAGTCTGTTTTTACCTTTGTTTCTGACCAGAAACGTTTTTTTAGCCTAAATTTTTTCTTTTAGGAAAGTTCTTGTCATGGCATCTTTGATTTTTTGTTTGAGATTAGTGCATTAGAGTCCTTTTGCCTTAGTGCTTTTCTGGAATTCTGTTTATGTGTGCTTGCAGAGTCTGGGGTGGTTAGAATCATTCTTTTGGTTTTCGTATCTCTTTATTTTCAAAAAATCCAAAATATTTGCTTATCATCATGCATTGCATTATGCATTTTGCATTGTACTTGCATTAGATCTAGATTTGCTTTGGAGTATAGTTAGGACTTCATATAGGGAAATTTGCATTCAGCATTTGAAGAAGGAAATTTTTCATTCACGTAGTACGCATACCCTGTTTTCATGGACACAATGCATTTGCATTGATTGTTACGTGTGCATTTTACTTCTTGTTGCGTTATAACACCATTAGTTGCACGACCATATCCTATTTTTGAGTAATAAAGCCAACTAAAATCAATGCTAAATAAAATGAATTACACTCTTTTCTTTTCTAGGGTGCACCAACAAGCTTAGGTTTTAGGATCTTGGAATAGTTCATTGTAAGTTAATTCTCCAAGATCACTAAACTACAACAACTAGGTGTCTGTCCAGGGAGTGTGTGAAATCTTTGGTATAACCAGCATTCTCAGGAAGCTCCTCTCAAAAGGGAGTCAAGCACTAGGCAGTGTGAGCAGTTGTTGATTGGGATAAACCTTGGTCGAGAACTGTGTAGCACCGGCGATATAGCCAGGATTGTCTTCATATCTGGGGGCTCTTTCGGGAGTTTCGGGCTTTTCTACCCTGCCCATACGGTCAATCCCACCTGCAAATGTCCGCCTGAGCATTGATTATATTGAGGTGACCTTAGTGACCTTACATAGGATATCGAGGGGGTACGTGTAGAGGTTATTCTCCATGTGTCCCAGCCAGGTTGGGGTCGGACAGCATAGTCGCTTTACACGTTGAAGCTGAGGGCCACAATAATTGGTTTCGAACCTCCGCTTGTGGTGACAAGGGCCTCTCAAGCCTCTCCTAGGCGAGACATACTGGCCACATTCGGGAGCTCACTTATCCAGCCCTTGTTTGCTTGCTTTTGGCTTTAGTTTTATAGTGATTGCTCTGTGCACGCTAGTTGGCCTAGGGTTGGCGTAAATAGAGAGTCTTTTCTTTTTTGTTTAGTCATTGTAGAGTCAGGTGCATTTCCACGCCATTCTCGTCGGTTAGCAATACTTTCGCCTTCCACTTCTCCTCCTCCTTTGGGAGAGGGGCCTAGACGGTCCAGGCGGACTGTGTCACACATTGATTCACACACCATGGAGGATCATTCAGAGACTATTCCTGACCCACCTCCTCCTATTCGTATTGACGATGGGGAATTTAATCCTACATACGATCCCTCACATGACCTAGCTGAGATCGGTCCCATTATTTCCCAGATAGGATCTTTACATGATAGACCTGCTCATACTAGGCCAGATTCCCCATTGACCCGATACCGGTATGGAATGCCGGATGATGCCGAGACTCACTTTGACCCTCCTAGCACCAGCTATGGTAGTTATGTTACGACTCGTTTTCCTATGCACGATTTGACATTTCATGTTGAATCCGAATTTGACCCTAACACTATACCTGGGGGCATTCCCATGCCTTACCTTGCGGATAGGTTTGGGAGTACTAGTCACATTGCACCTTCCATCCCAGTGGTGGAAGCTACATCTTATATACCTTCTAGGTCTAGATTTAGTGATCCCATAGCAATACCAGGTTCTAGACGAGTGACGATAGGCACTAGCACATATCTTCTTACCGAGATTCCTTCATCCTCGCTTCCGAGTTCTTCAAATGCAAACCCTCCACCTTACTCTCGTGGTCCTTCGAGTCAGCACGTAGCTACGAGTCAGATCCGTACTGCGATTAGTAGACTAGTTGTGTCTCAAGCCTACATACCATCCGTGGTTTCGGGAGGTTATGTTCATGTTTCTAGAGGTCAGATTGCTACTTCCTCGACATATATCCCTACTTCCGGTATGTATATTCCTACTTCCGGAATGTATATCCCTACCTATGGACCCTATTATGGGGCGCAGTATGGACAGGTCTCTTCACCTTACGGAGGCGGGTATTCACAACCTGCTTACTCTCCTAACTATGGCTTTGTAGCTCCTACTAGTCAAGGTCCACCTCATTATGCTACTTCCACACCACCCTATACGGGTCATACAAGAGGAGGTCACTATGGCCAAGGTCATGGTGGTAATAAATCCTATGTGAACCAGGGAGAGGTCCCTAGATCTCATCATACTAAGCTCACTTTCCTCGCGACACTCAATTTACCTGACTTATCGAGACTTACGAACGATCCTGTGGCTCATGACCCGGCTTGGTAGGCTGTCCCTACCAAGCTTCCTTCGGACATACCTAAGTTCGAAGGCAAACCAGGAGAGGATCCGAGTGAACACGTTACGACATTCCACCTATGGTGCTCTTCCAATTCATTGCATCAGGACTCAGTTCGTTTGAGACTATTTCAACGCACCCTTACAGGGCCTACGGTGAAATGGTATATAGAGTTACCTAGGGGTGCCTTTACTTTGTTCGACGACCTTGCGATGACTTTCCTGAATCACTTCTAGCTACCGGTACGCTATGATGTTGGTACTAAAATCTTGTCGACATTTCGGCAAGATAAAGCCACCCATATTTCTGATCATATTCAGGAGTGGCGTAGACAAAAGAGATTAATTAAATCCTTTATACCGCTGGAGTTCCTCCTTGAGTGGTTCCTCAAATCTTTATTGCCATATATCGTGAAGGATGTTTCCACATCCGAAGTGTAGAATGAGGAACAAGCCATCTTTAGGGCGCAGGAACTAGACTTGATCTATGCTCAGTCTGGTTTGTTATATGAGATTATACCTAATGCCCCTCATTCTAGTTTCGATCCCAAGGTCAAACCTGGACCACATGCCGATGGCATTGTGGGTAGTGCAAGTAAGAAACCTGCAGGATCGGTTGTGAAACAAGTTTCTCAGTTGTCAATCAACCAATCTTCCTCGGGACAAGCTACGGCTTCATCTCAGCCCACCCAAATGGTGAATGTACTTGCTGTGCAATCGTCCGACCAGAAGGGTAACCAGCAACCCGGACGGAATAGAAAAAAGGGTAAAAACTATAATAAGAAGGGTGGGAATAAGAATGAGAATGACAATAATAATGACAAGAACAATAAAAATGCTGGGGGGGACAAGAAGAATAAACATAAGTTTAAGTTTCCTTGCAAGCTTTATAAGTACAATCACCTCACTTACTTGTGCCCTAGGATGGATGAAGCTTCAAAGTTCATAGCACAAGGCCCAGCTGTGTTAACGAACCCTTTACCGCATAACCAAAATATGAACTTCAAGTCCCATGATCAATCTAGTGATGAAGATCCACCTGAAACTAGTGGTCGTGGGTGCATTAATATGGTCCGTACCACGAAAGTTGTGACACGTGCGAAAGATTATTCTTCGTCACAACCCAACCTAGGCAAAGAACCTGATCCACGAGGAACCCCTTTGCGCATTGAGAAACCTGCGGATAAACCTAAAGCTACACCTCGCATTCCTAAGGGGGTACTTAAGCATTTGCGTCATAACCCAAATGCCTGAGCCACCCAAAATTATTCAGTTGTCGAGGACTTGGGTCATACTCCTTGTGCGATGTCTGCATTGGAAGTGCTTCAGAGTTGTCTGTCGCAAAGGAAGGATTTGCTTTCCGCTCTTGGTGTGAATGGCGATGATCCTTCCTCAGTGATCAAATTTGAAACCGTAGGACATCAGCCTCGCTTGCCTTACTATGTGTCCCTTTTGGTGCATGTAGAATGTCTTAATATGATCGTCAAGTGTACTGTGATTAACAAGGGCGTTGATGCTTCTGTGATGTCTTTGTCTTGTTGGAAGGGTCTTGGTTCTCTTGAGTTGTCAAAGTCTACGACCATGTTAACTGCTTTTGATGGGAGGTCGTTTAGACAGTACGGTATCCTTCCTTCTCTTAAAGTCCGTTTGGGAGGGAAGTCCATTGCGATAGAGTTCGAGGTGGTTGATGCACCCCTTGACTACAACCTCTTACTGGGAAGGAACTGGATGTATAGTATGCAAGCCATTACATCTTCCGTATTTCGCGTTGTATGCTTTCCCCATAATGGGAAGATTGTGACGATTGATCAGATGACATTCAAGAATCCACCTGTTAGTGCATCTTCGGAAGCTTCGGTTCCGAAAGTTGAACATTCCCAGCTGGAAACTGGGAGTGTGCATGTAGGTATGTATCCTTCCCTCATGGGAACCTTTAGTTGTCCTGCACCCATCCTCATGATAGGAGCTCATTTCGATGGTGCTTCCATGTCTACAAGACAGGTGTTGTTTCATACAAATCATATGGAAGATCCTTGGATTCTTCCATCGCCGAGTCCTTCGAGTGAGACCATTGAGACGAGTATGCCGTTGCCTGTAGTCATGATAGCTTACCAAGATAATCTCCAGTCTGCTGCAGATCCTTGTTCTTCCTCTTTCCAGACAGAGGAGGAAGACCCCTATGTGCTGCACGCATGGGAAATATAGTCTTCTCATGCCCACGATTGCCTTGATACGGTTTTCCCTTCAGATGAAGCGATCATCGAGGCTATGTCGGGAGTTGAGCCACCATGGGAGGAACTCCATCATAGATCATATTTCCTTCCAGAGCTTGACCTTTTGGAGCATGAGGATTACAGGGAGATTCCTAGATAGAAAGTTGGTAGGCCCATGATTCCGTTAAGCTCTCCTGGTCAGATGGCTGATGGAAACATGGCAAACATATCGTCAACTATGCCTATCAACATTTCTCGCAATCCTGGTATGGTTGAGAATGTGTACATTGGGGCGGATTGTTCCCAAGATGAGATTCATGAGTATACCGAGCTGTTCAAGGAATTACGTGATGTTTTTGCTTGGTCTTACGATGAGATGCCAGGGATTGACCCTTGGATTGTCGAACACGAAATTAAGACTTACCCCAACGCGAAGCCTGTTCGACATCGTTTACGCACAGTAAATCCTAGCAAAGAACCTGCCATAAAGGCAGAGATAGAGAAACTGTTGAAAGCTGGTTTCATCTATCCCATTCCCTTAACGGAGTGGGTTTCAAACCCCGTTCCTATAGATAAGAAGCAAGGAGCGATCTGTATATGCACTGATTTCTGTGATTTAAATCGTGCCTGTCCTAAGGATAACTTCCCCACACCATTTATAGATCATATTTTGGATGAGTGTGCGTGTAGCAAGGTGTTCTCCTTTATGGACGGTTTTTCTGGATATAATCAGATTCAAATTAAACCCGAGGACCAGCATAAACCGCATTCATTTGTCCTTGGGGAACATTTGCGTATCGGAAAATGCCTTTTAGCCTTAAGAACGCCGGAGCTACCTTTCAGCGGGAAATGACCTTGATTTTCCATGATCTCAAGTCCATTATTGAAGTATTTTTGGATGACCTCGCTGCTCATTCTCATGTGAGGATGTGTCATTCTTATCACTTAAGATTGGTGTTCGAAAGATGCCGGCACTATGCTATTAGATTAAACCCTCATAAGTGCATCTTTTGTGTGAAATCAGGTCGTCTGTTAGGATTTATCGTTTCGAAAGAGGGTATAAGAGTCGACCCCGTGAAAGTGGAGGCAATACTTCAGTTGTCTCCCCCGCGAAATATTCGTCATCTTCAGTGTTTGCAAGGCATGGCAAACTTCCTACGAATATTTGTTGTCAATTTCTCCGATTTGACTAGAGGTTTCATGGGTCTCCTAAAGAAGGATACTCCCTTTGAATGGGATGAGCAAGCCCAGGAGTCCTTCGATGCACTTAAGAGAGCCCTAGCATCGGCCCCAGTGATTAGTCCCCTGGATTATAGCCGTGATTTCCTATTATATGTGGTCGCGTCTTTAGAGACGATTGGGATGGTTTTGGTTCAAGAGGATGAGGAGCTCCAGGAGCATGTCATATATTATTTGAGCCGAAACCTTATTGACGCAGAGATTCGGTATTCTCATGTAGAAAATCTTGCCTTAGCCACCGTACATGCGGTGCAACATTTGAGACATTACATTCTCCTTCGCCAAACTTTCGTTGTTGCCCATGTCAATCCATTTCAGTTCATCCTCACACGTAGGATGATTGGGGGAAAATATAATAAATGGATTGTAATCTTGCAAGAGTTTGATCTCGAGTTTGTTTCGGCAAAATCAAAGAAATATTTAATCTTTGCAGAGCTCATATCAGATTTTCCGAGCAAGGCTGACAAGTCAGTATGTGAAGATATGTTCATTGATGAGCACATTTTTTTGATCTCAACGGCTGACCCATGGTACGGTAATATCATAGTATATTTGCAAACGCAGAGGACCCCTACTCACCTCTCGCGAGATGAGCGATGTCGATGATGTCGATGAGCGAAGTTCAATCCTATGTGGCATGGTCCTTACGTGGTCAAACGTGTATTAGAGAAGGGTGCCTACGAGTTAGTGGATTACGAAGGGACAGCCTTGGTAGAGCCTAGAAATGGGCTCTATCTTAAAAAATACTATGCATGATCTTTAGCCAAGGTTGCTTGTTGTATATTATTGTACATCTTTTTTGCATGGTTAGGTCTTGTTTATCGTGATCGGGTTTGTGATTAGTTTCCATTTCTTGTGGCAGATGTCAATGGAATCTTCCACCTACATAGGATTCGCGGATGGTGCAAGCCATCACACTCAACACTCAGCCTCAGCTGCTTGGGTGATTTATACTCCTATGGGTCATGCACTATGTTCAGGAGGTGTATGTCTACGACCATCTTCCAACAATGTTGCTGAATATAGTGCCGTTATCGAGCTTCTACGGGATGCCATTTCGCATGGTGTTCTCTCTCTTGAGGTACGTCTTGATTCGGAGTTAGTAGTGTCACAGTTAAATGGTTTGTACCATGTTAGAGATACGACGTTATTGAGGAGATTCTTACGTGTGAGATTGCTAGAACGGCAGTTTGAGAACATAACATATATAGACATTCCAAGAAATTATAATCAAATTGTTGACTCATATGCTAACTATGTGTTAGATTGGCATTTGTTTCATTCATTATAAATTAATCATAAACACAATTTTTACACATGTAAATAAATAAACCAATCACCATAAAAACTTTTTTATATACATCAAAAATGTTGTAATACATAGTGTCATAATACAAAATTGGGGCTTTGAAAGCCACCATCATATACACGGTAGTACAAAATAGATACACTCCCAGGCGTCTAGTCCTGTGGAGGTGGATGAGGGTTGTGATCATGATATGTCACCACAGCTCTAGCTAGCCGCCGGAATAATCGTACCCATGCGCATGGTACACCCACCACCTGTCTCTGCATAGCCTCAGGCAAGTCCTCGACTTGCACCATGGGAATCCTGTGATTCAGTTGCACAAATTTGGTATGGATGCTTTGGAGCGTTCGCTCCGCATCCACACCGGTGATATCATCTCCTCTTCCCCTCCGTCTATGACGTGGAAAGCCCTCTGGTCACCATGGTCCCACATCTGCACATGAATGGAAGATGTCACTATGTATTGTCACCCAAAATCATGTCTTTTTTATTCCATTAATCAAGAAAACACAAAAAAATTAAATACTTCAAAAATTTTAAAAAGAGTAAGGGTCGAGATTCGTTACCTATGTCTCTGTATGCTGACCCTGGTGGTAATGGCATGTCCGGGTCTCCCCAGAAGTCTATCCCTGCATAAGGGTAGTCCTCTATGGAAACAATCTGTCGCCGCCACCATGGAAAAAAGTCTACTGGATAAGGGTTGGCCACCCTACCGCCCCCCAGTCTGCGCATCGCATTTGCCCAACGTCGTTGGGCCGGATCCCGAACCCCATGGAGAGGAACATCCACTCTAGGGCTCAATCCTGGAACACGCTCAAAGAAAAACATGCTCAAGATACTGCTGAACCCGAAGTTCCGTATCCTACCTGCCTTGCACTCACTGAGCTGATGTTTCATGTTGCTCAGTAGGGAAGTGCTCCAGTCATAGATGGTCGGTGTCATGCACTCCACCGCATAGAACATCAGTGGCCGAGAGGCCTGATGGAGTGATGCTAAGCCTGCTATCCTACCCAGCGTTAGTAGTATGGCCTTTAGGCCCAGTACCTGTATAGCGTTGGTGGGGACTTGGCTCCCCACCTTCTCCATCTCTGGGTAGCAATACACTGCTATGTACTCATCAATAGTCAGCCCATGACCTGGCCCTCCTCGGGCATGAAGGTTCACCATCTCACCTCATCTGGATAGACCTGTGATAAAGTAGATATCCTCCACCTCAATGGTGAGGGACATGCCGTCTAGCCGGAAGGACTCTAAGTCCGGATCCCAATAGTCTACAAGCATCTGTAGTAGTCCTGGTTTGGCCCTCAAGCCACGTAGGCACCAAAACTTGTAGAGTCCACATCTTCGTAGAGCTTCTTGAGCCATTCTATCAGCCCTTACTGCTTCCTCTACATCACCATGCTCACGTTCTCACCACTCTAGCACCATCCTGCATGAGAAGTTGATTAAAATGTCCATTAGATTTATATAAATCCTTATGCGCGGCGTCATACGTGGCTGTTTTCAAAACAGCCGCGTTTGTACGCGGTTTCTGGTACCTTTTCCGCGTATAGCCAGCCCTATACACGGAAAAAACCTCGATACCCATGTGTTCCGTAGCGCTCATGTAAGTTTGGCCTTTAAAAATTCATTTGACCATGAAAAATTATAAAAATTGTATTGAAATGCAAGCTGAGAAAATGAGTAAGTACCTCGAAGAATCGGTTGTGAATTCCGCCGGCTGGATCTCCTGGAATTTGCAGTTGAATATCAGAGCTCAAATGGGTAAAAGTTTCAAATGATTTCTATTTTTTACTATTTATAAAAAAATTTCAAATATTTGAAAAATTTTACCCCCTTTCCTATAGTTTTGACCGTTTCTAACCTTTTTGGACCATTTCTGATCTAATCTGTGATGTAGAAGACCGTTTTCAGCACTGTTTCAGCCTTCGAATTGACCCGTTCATACTGATCTCAGGTATAACGTCTATACTGGCATATAGGTTAGGTTCACCACCATTTTCATTTTGCATGACCTTATGACCATGTCACTATATCCTTAGGTACGAACCCACTCTATTATGTCACGAAACCTTCTTGCTGCTATAGAAGTGGCATGATATGAGTGGTAGAGACTCACCTTACATGGGTACCCTAGTTAGCGCCTTATTTTCATTTGGTGCCCATGCCGATGTTTCCCCCTTTAGGGTGTCGGAGTCCGTTGTATAGTATTGCCATGACATTTAGCAAGAGCCTCATACTCCTCTTGATTTTATGCTGGCCTGTTTTCCCCCGGAATCCCCTTGTATCAAGTTGTGGATGCATTATCATGAGCTTTTCCTGTCTTATTGAGCTTTATGCCGGCTCCCCTGACATTGCGTTTCAGCCATATAGCCCGAGCTTGTGTCATGTATAGCCATGCAGAGCCTTTCTTTATATCTTTCACAACTTGATTCCCTTTTTACCGGGAGGGGATTTTCCCCCGAGTGTCGATATCCTACACATGTATCCTTGCATTGAGCATAGGTATGTTCCACTACTTGGAACTAGTTTGTTTGCCCGAATGACACTCGTCTCCTCCTAGTTGTAACTATAAAGCTAGTTTATTCTTTTTTCAAGCTTTTCAAATAACTGAAAAAGACCAAAAAAATCAAAAAACCAAAAAGCCGGACAAGAAAAGATATTATCTTTGGCAGCTGTCGAGTCATGTCGCCTTCGAACAGAGCACTGTATATCACATCCATTTGGTTGGGTTATAGTTTGACTTAGGAGATGTACT
>LPNX010935476.1:55243-168036 GCA_001517045.1 Pseudotsuga menziesii | reverse complement strand
AGAATAGATCTAACACCATGAAATATAGTATGCTTGTATTGTTTACTTGTTGTTGAGGACGCGCTATAACAATTCAAGCTGAAGATTGGAAAGCTCAACGAGGATCTACTTCAACCATCTGGAATAAGGTACGAGGTTCGATCCTTTAGTGTTATATGTTTTTATTTCTATTGCATATTGGGAAAGATTGATTTCCGGAGTCTAGTTGTCTGTTGTGGTACCCCAAGCCATAGGAATTTCTCTCCGTAACATCTTCTTCTTTTGGTAGTTCTTCTTGGAACCTTGAGGCTCCTCTGAAGACTTGTCCTTGTCTCTCTTATGCTCATGTGGCTTTTTAGCTTTCTTTTTTCTTTCTGAATCCACCCTCAAATCTCCAGCAACCAGAGCTTGGTCTTTGGATGGTTTGATGGTGCCCATCATCACCAGTTTATCTTGTTCTTGTGTGAGAGATTCCATGAAATCTGCAAGGCTAGGCATCTTCCAGGCTCAAGCTGTCAACTTTGTGGCATAGAAGGTTGAAAAAAACACTGAATATTCAGGGCCAAGCTTTGAGAGTATGGCTAAGACTAGCTGATCATCCTTCTTTTCGATCCCACATTGTTTTAGTTGCAAAACAAGTGCTTTGAACTTGGAAAAGTAGAGTTGCAGGGATTCAAAGCTATTGGGACTCAAGGAGATCAGTTCATTTTCTATTTGATGTCCCCTCATCTCATATTTCTTTCCAAAAATATCAACAAGCTTCTCCCATACTTCATTCGGTGATGTCAATCCTTCAAGATGGAAAAGGAGGTCTTTGGATATACTCAGACATAATAGACCCTAGGCCTCATCCCTCCTGTTGTGCCATTTTATCTTCTCTGCAGCTGCATTGGGCTCTACTTCCATTGCCATAGTCACTATGTAGATGCCTTTCACTCTCAACCGTATCTCCATCTCTACTTTCCATTCAAATAAGTTAAATGGAGTCAAGATGATCTTCTGAGATTGATCCATAGCTCAGAAATTGTCCCGACTGTTAGTAGAAGGCTCCCAGTCAATGATGTTGAACCTGCAAAACAAATAGGAAGGAGAGAAATCGATATACAAAGGCTCTGATACCATGTGGAAATTGAACCCAGTGATAGAACAATTACACTCACAACAATTATCAATTGTACATGCAAAATTACTCACAAAAGAGACTGGATATGGAGCTGAACACTAAACTGTATTGAATAAGTGTACAATAGCCAACCCTGTGAAGTCATAGGCTGCCACAATAAATAATTACATGAAGCATTCGAATGCATGAAGAGGAAATTCGAATCTAGTCAAAAGCAGGCTTACTAAATCTAAGCAAATCCCCCATAGGTGCATAAAGCACACTACTACATTTCGATCAAAAATCAGATGGAAAAATCCGACGGCGCGTGGATTTCTTTTTTTAAACTTACCAAAAATCACAAGGATAATTTTTTTTTGTGAATGTGGCCATAAGCGTCGCTTAAGCGACGGCTAGTCTCATAAGTGTCGCTTAAGCAACGGATAGTCTCATAAGCATCGCTTAAGAGACGACGCATTGAGTGAGTGGAAACTATCCTACCTAGAAAAAAATGGATTTCAATAACGCACATGCATTATATAATGCACACATGAATTTCCCATAAATTTCTACCTTGATATCAATTTTTGAAGTTTTGTTTTCCAGTTTTTCAGCTCATCTCAAAGGCCTTAAAGAGATATCCATGATTATTTTATGATGCTTTTTATGTTTCTACATATACAATTTCTTATTTTCATAGTAATATAAAATAAAGCTATATGACATGATCAACTACTCCTTGGATAAAAAAAATGCATTGGATGAAAGCAATGGGTGGCAAGGCCTTTCCAATAGGCGTTGGAGGAAAATAAAACTATTAGACCCTATATGAAGCTTTTAAGGACCAAGGTCCATGAATAAGGACACAAACCATACAACATGGTATGTGTTGGACATCATTGTCCTCATAGTGGTATGAGAGTGTTAATATGAGGTTTTGTGCACTATGAATGAGTCTCAAACCATGGTTGGGAGAGACGACGCCTTTAATTGGTCAACTTTAATCCGAAGACACCTTTTTCATTTAAGATTCTATTGTTCCATTCCCTATATGTTTCCTAAAGAATAAACCTTGGGACCATTTTCCAATCACAGTTGAGAAAGAAATTTTGGAATTCTACCATTCTCTAGTGTTCCATCGTATCATTTATACTATCACAAATTCATTCAGTTTGTTTGAATATGGTTCCCATAGGGTGGAGACAAAACATAAGTGCTTTAAAATATGTTCCAGGGTTTCTTTTGATTTATGACAAAGATACAACTGGAGGGTCATTCAAAACCTCTTTTCATTGTTTTCTCCAAGGTTAGATTTTTACATCTTCCAATGAACTAAATCAAGGTGTATATCTTTAGCCATATGTTCTTTTTCGATATTTGGTCCCAAATCCCCCCAATCATTGGAATTCCCTATCAATATGGAGTAGGATTCGTTTAGAAATAAGTTCCCCCCATCCTTGTATCCACATCATAATTGGTCAAGTTCATTTTTTACTTCTATTTGTCTTTGTTCAAGATTCACCCAAAAAACTTCACAATCTAAGTAGACATGTAAGTTTGACCAATCATGCTTGGGAATCCACAATATGCATCTTCAATCAAGGATGCTAGATTTCCAAGATTGACTGACCTATATCTTATTATTTTCATGTAGGATTGGGATTAGTGATGATTTTTCTAGTCTTTCGATAAGCTTCAGAAGTTGTTTCCAAACATCATTTCAAAACAAGGCCATATGGCCATATCTAATTGTTTGGAAACAATGGTTTTCAATCAAAGCATGATTTGGAAATGAAATGTTCCAAATAAGAGAGTTAATTATATTTCCTTCTAGTCTTATCAAGTCCTAATTGACCACATCTGACACATAATTTTTCTTCCAAATATTACCCCTTAGGGAATCCTTACTATGTAAACAATGCCACCAAATACTAGCCCCTACAATCGAACCTTCAATTTCAGGGTGGCTCTAAGTGAATGCATGTATATATTTTGAATATACATAGGCACTGATTGAAGAACACATTTGATTAGAGTTAATTAACTCGCAAGGTTGAGGGATAGGAATTTCTAGCTTGAGAGTCTTTCTGGCAACCTGGAAAGAAGCTCCTCCCAAGAGATATTACAGAAATAATTATTGATTAGTGGAGAACCCATGTATTTGGATTAAAGGGATATCCTCTCAAAGTTGAGAATATGATAAATATTGTGTTGAACAATGAGGGGAGTATTGGAAAACAAGATTTGATACTTACCTTTGTTTATCAATGCACCTAAATCCACAAAAAATTATTTTAGGATATTTTTAATAGTTTTTCTTATTGAAAGGAGGGGACACCCATGAGAATTGTGTCATCCATAAATCGAAGATGATATGCAACTAGATCACTTCCATGAATTCAGAGGCCCTTAATGTAGTCTGGAACCATAATAGCTTTGTCTCTTCATCCTAATCCTTCAACCATAAGGATAAAAATTTGAATGGGATAGGGGAGCCCCTTGCTTTATACCTTGCAAAGGAGTGAAAGTTTACAAAGGAGATCCATTGACCAATAATGGGAAAGGAAACATAGGAAATTAGAGAGAAGATACAATTCATCCAACATGTTGAGAAAATGCTAGCAAAACCTAGTGAATATAATGACAATATATTTTATCAAAGACTTTGGACATGTCCAATTTCAATGACATGCCCACCTTCTTAGAGGTTTTCAGTGAATATATTGTCTAATGAGCAAAAAATATGCCCTCCATAATTTGTCGTCCTTCCACATACCGTGTTTGCTCGACTAAGAAAAATCCCTACGAATATGCAATCTTGCTATACAAATACCCATACATATTTTATAAACATACATATTCTAAAGACAGTTTCCATCATATTTCTATACATATTCTACAAAGTATAAGGCTTTACAACCATTTTTAAGGTTCTCTAACATTCAATTTCACGCATTCCTTAATAGATGCAATAAAAATCCAAGAGTTTTGCCCCTTATTTATATTATTATTATTATTATTATAAATAACTATGTTTTTTTGGTTAATAATCATAATTTTGTGGCAAAAGGTTTCCCACTTAAAGAGAAGAGGGAAAATGGAAATGGAGACCCAATGGTTGATCCAGAGGCTGAGTGAGTGAGTGAGAGCATAGGCGAGGAACGAAATCGGAATTGGAATTGAAATGGAGAAGAATATGAAGAAAAACAATGGCTCATCGGCGGTGGCACCAACAGGTTGTTACAAGTGTGGAAGGTCAGGTCATTGGTCTCGGGACTGCACATTTGCTCCAACTACATATAATCCCCCCAATTCCCCCCCCCCTCCTCCTCAGTAGTAGGAGGAAAGCAGCAGCAGCAAGAGACCCCCTCGACCGAAGCTCCCAAGGTGAAAAAACCGCCTCGGACCCGTCCAAAGCTCACTGTCGATCTCCTCCTCTCCAACGATGGCCTCGGTTATGTTCTTGAGCACATCCCCTGCATGCTTAACATCAAGGGCCCCGGTCACGAGGTCCATTATCCTCCCTTTTTTTAAATTGGTTTAGGAATTCGCTTTTGGTCTCCATTTCATTTTGTTTCTTCCAATGTGGTTGGATTCACATTTCTTGGCAGGTGAGTGATCTGGGTAACCTGATCGAGCCATTCATTCAGTGGCACTCCCACCTAATGCCTTCCGTCTCTTTCCAGTATTTCATTGACAGATTCGAGAAGGTCGGCTCGACTAAACACGTTAGGGTATGCCTGACTTTGTCATTCTTTCTCATTTTTCCATAACTCCTTGACTACCGACTATTTGTATTTATTAATTGTGCTTTTTATCTGGGTCTTACCAGAACTTCCTCCGAGAGCTAAGAGAAAGGGTCGACAGAGGAGAGAATCCCAAAACCTTGCACGAGCCTCCCGTGGAGCCGATTTCACTTGTAGATGGTCAGTTTTTCTTCTCATTTATTTTTCAAACTATTTCTCTTTTAAAATTTGTGTGTTTGTTCTCTTCCAAATCTGAAAATATATTCCCATGGCTTGCAGTGTAAAGCAGAAACTTCCTCAACTTCCAAATCTCTCCCTGCAACTAGCCTTTCCTTTTTAAATGGCCATTTTAGTGGGGCAGATTATATAAAGAATAGAACCTGGTAGATGACTCAACAATCTCAACTTCCAATTTTGCCCTTGCAACCGGCGTCATCATCTCTTTTTAAGAGGCCTTTTGATTGGGTAGATCTAATGAATAAAATATAGTGGACGCTCAACACTCAATCAGTTTCATTAGTAAACCAAAGGCCCATTTGGCTACTTACTTTAATTTAAGGGCAAAATAACAAAATTTTACAGCCCTTTGTCACCACATCTCATCTTCTTAACATACCACTTAAGTGGGGCAGATCAGACCAAGAATGAAACCTGGTCGTTGACTCAACCCTCTGTCAACCTCATCAGTGAACCAAGTCTTCATTGGCTTTTTCCCTATTTTACCTGACAGTGATCAAGGCTTGACTGGCCACTTCCCCAACAAATTTCTCCACTTTAAGGGCAAAATAACTGAAAATTTACCGACCTTGGTCTGGGTTTTGATGCCTGATTAAAATTCCTACTTTGTCTAGATGTACAGATATTATGGTAGATGGAGATGTTGGATTAGAGGAGGATCTAAATAAATATGTTACAGAGGATGACATTAAGGAGGATTTGTTTGATGAACTTTATTGGCAAGCAGTAGGAGAGGTAATACCCTCCCCAGTAACTGCAATTGGGTGGTATGATTATTAAAACCCAGTGTAGGAAAGATATCAGCCATTCCATGCTCTTCTGTGACTCCCTCATTCACATTTATAACACTAGAGGACAACTTACATTGCTGAGGGTAGAAAAAATATTCTCTGCCGTTTTGATTTTTTCAAATGCATTTGAAGAATGAAAAGCCATGAGAAGAACTTCCAAATGAAATAGGCATGGAAGACTTGCACAAACTTCTTGGATATTTAAGCACCCTGAATATGTAGCTTTCACTTTCTCAACAATAAAACCAACGTAGCCTTTGCAGATTTTGAGTCTTAAGGAGCCATCTCCCAAACTGGACCCTGTGGATGTCCTTATAATAAGAATGCGAGCTACAAGAACAAGAGTATCATCAGTATAAGCAAACCTCCCATCCTCTACCTTCAGAACTTGATTTACTAGGTGTTCTTCAAGTTCGATGGATAAGGCACGCCTCATAACAAGTTCATGTAACAGGTTAAAGCATGCTTTGTGAAAATGTTCAAGGAAGTGTTTTTCATAGGACATATCTGAAACACCAGCCCCCTCCATTCTTTCATCAACCGAAATTTGTGGCTATATCATTCGTAAAAATACTTTCACCTCAAAACTAACAAGTATTAATTTGAACTTGGTGACAAATAGGAAGAACCAAGTGTTTGGTCTCAGCTAAAATCAAATTCTGGTTATTAAATACTATATATTTCAAATAAGCTCAGAAATAACAGGACCATTCATATTCAATCAGAGGCGTAAGCTACATGATCTTATCACTTTTCCTGTGGGCCTCAACTATCCCCATCCATGTATAACTGTGCTGAAACATAATAGTGTATGTATAATATCATACATGTAACAGAATATGGCATGACTCATGAGATATATTCATAAAATATACCCTTGTGAATTATCTGTGAACACAAACCCTAGCTTCATCATATTTTTTTATGAATTGCCTGCTATCTACAATCTGCTTGGGCATGCATAGCCAAATGATTCTTATAGAATTCTGTCAATAAGAGTGTTTACAAAATCTCAAAAGGTCTAGTTGCTAATTAACATCTCTTTTTCTTGTTGACACAAATACCCAAAATAAAGTTTCAGAAGATGTCACTCTCAATGACTGGTTTGGGAACCAACTTAATTTCTTGTTTTGTTGCAGAAACTTGAACATTCAAATTGGTTGACTGAATTTATCCAAGTCATTTCAAGAATGTAATTTTTGCGTAATTACTTGATCTATATGGAAAATGGTTTCGTTCTAGGATAGACTTGCTGCTTCCCACACATGAACTCATCACACCCATTTTTTCTGGTCTTTACATAAGGAGATTCTAGGCAAAATTATGATAGAAGCAAAAGGTTTTAGGAGGCTTTAACAAATATTTAAAAAAGATAACCATGAAATTGCTGAGGCATGACAAGCTTTATGAACTGCCTGTCAGCAAAAGATTTGTTGGGTTGCTTTCAAGGCCAGGTCTGTCAGAGACAGACATTTTAGACCTATGTAGCTATTGTTTGTTGCAACTCTGAATGGTGTTATGTGTTTGACTACCTGTTGGAACTAGACTCGGGTTATTGTTATTTAATATTTTTCCCAGTACATTATGCATTCCCAGTTTGTTGTTTTATCGGCCAACTTTTACCTACCATTTCCTTGTTTTGAACTTGGTTTCTTCATTACCTTGTTTCCCAATTTTCTTATTGTGTTGTTTCACTATTCACATAAGTTTCTAGTCTTTGAAATTAAGGAGTCAATATTTATACAACGTTTTGTTAAAATCCTTATAGTTCTTCCGTTGCTTGGATGATAGTTGAAAGTTTTTATGTATTTCTATTTTCATTAGTAACTATAGTGAGAGCCATGGTGTTGCTTGGATCTGTAAATGCTTGTCCATTTCGTTGGTAAGCCTGTTTAAAATTTAAATATTATGCTATTAGGAATTTGAATAATAAAGTTAGTCTGTCCACTTGATGTCCATTATGTGCAGAAGATCAAAATTGGAAGTTGGGTTAATCTTAGTTAGATACTAGAAATTTTGTGAATTGATACATTTGGAAGTATTTTAAGCCTGTCTACATGCATGCGTATATATCCCAAATTTCTTAGCCTGTCATGAGGCCTCTTGGGACATATTGGGTATGTGCTACCAGTTATGAATATATTGTGGACATTGATTGAGTTGTAATGCAAAAGTTCCATTTACATGGAAAATTGTTGTTAATATTATGGGCGTTGAACTTTTGCCAATTTGGGCCGAGTTTTTGTCATGTATGCTTATGAAATATGTTGTTTGAAATCTAACTGCTATTTGATTGCTTGGGTGGTGAGACTGATGAATCATTTTTCTTGAGAATTTTTTTCTCTTCACACCACCTTTGTTTTCCTGTTATACAGTTTGTGTTCTGTAAAGTCAACTGGTATTCTGGTGTTAATCTCGGCAACATATACATTCTGGGCATTATCATTATTATGTGGAGTGACTGCTACAATAATAAATTAATTGGATGGGAAATTTCCGGGACTCAGAACATCCAATAATCTTTTCCAGGCATGTATTTGTGCTTCTCATTATAAATATCAGTCGTCTATTATTTTGAATTAATTTTCTCACCATTTTTCTATGTTATGTTTGTTTAATACAATGATGTGAATGGAATGTGAGATAACTGATAAATGTTGTTATTAAATGAGCCCAAATAAATCATGAAAAAGAAAACCATACACACTTATTAGTGCACCGATAGTCAGGGATTCAGTTGAACTTCTTGGTTCAGGGAGGCCACATATCTAAATTCAACTTGCAGTCAAATTTCTTGGGCAATTGATAATTTGGGAGATGGGAACTTTCAATTTTGATCATGAGAGATATTATATGTAATTTTATTCTTCATTTCCGACGTACCAAAAATACCTGATTTGTACCATTTTTGAACCATAAAGGAATGCATATGCGGTTTTATTATTGCTTTCCAAAAGGTTAGTGGAAGTTTTTCTCACCAGCATACTTTTACTCTATTTTGGGACATGAACTTGTGACAGATACATTGAGATGCATCTTGTCATGTATGTTAGCTTATATTTTAATAAGCTCTGTCCATTACCTGTTGATTAAAGTGGTAAGTTGGGGGCACTGTCCGCGAGGAGACCCACTTTTGAACCTTGTGGATAACTTTTGTGACTTTGTCCACCAATCTGATCATGTTGCTGTGTTATATATGTATGCAGCGGTGCCAAGCTAGTATGGTAAATAAAACTTACAAAGAAAAAAAAATCTTTGTGATTCAATTTTTTAGAGGAGTTGGCTACAGGATAAAATTGTATTGTATTATCGCTGACAAGGAACTATGAAGTTATTGTTTCCTAGCTCTAACTTTTTTCTTTAATTTTATGTAAATTTAAATATTATATGATGAAGGCATCTCTAATGAAGATGAATATTGCATAGCACCATTGTGTTGATGTCTGCATAGGTAGCGCCTACCCTCGGGTATGTAGAAGTTGATTCCAGAAGGATTTTACTATTTGTCGGATGCTATCTCGTATGGGTACTTGATACTTTAAAGTTTAGAGGTACATCCCACCACCCATGATAAATATCTGGATGTTTGGAGGCAGTTTAGAGAATTCCTTGAAGTCCTGATGGAATGTGGGAACCGAATAAGCAGCCATGCATAAGCCTTGAATGCAAATCAAGATATTGTCAATGTTTTGAAACCTTGTACACATTTCACATATCTGTATGGTGCTCAAACCAATATATAAATATTACAAAAAACACAAAAAATGAATACCTATCTTCATGTCTTCTTGTAGCAAAAGAAGTTTAAGAATATGTACACAACTTAGTCTCCCCACAGCCCACTGAATCCAAGGCACTTTTTAATCTTCAAATAGAGCTTCTAAAAATTTTACAAGACAAAAAGCCTCTTAATGGTGAATCACCTATTCAAGTATCTCATGGAAATCCAATTAGCTAAATAAAAACGACTGATATTTGCAACGAGATCCCCTTATCCAAGGCGTGCGCAAGAAGTTATGGTTTATGTGGTTTCTTCATGTCAGGGTCGGGCATCCTTTTGTTGGTTTTAATAATAATGGTTGCATTTATGAGCATTGATTATTACTTGGAAAATGGAGTAGACCCCTCCAATTAGATATTATTCAAGTTCTTACTAATTTTTTCGGTGTACTTGATTTTCCATGAAAAATGAATGTGCATTGCTTTTACCTTTTATTGTACCATGGAGAATGAGGTCTGTTGAAACCAACTGGGCCAATGGGATTTAACCTCATTGAACTAAGTATTGATTAGTGGTATTTGTTTCAAAAAAAAATATTTACATTTTTTTTTTTAAATTTCAAAAACCGTCACTTAAGCGACAGCTGCAGGCAATTTTTTTTTTTTTAATTTCAAAAACCGTCGCTTAAACGACAGCTGCAGGCAATTTTTTTTTTTAATTTCAAAAACCCTCGCTTAAGCGATGGCTGCAGGTAACTTTTTTTTTAAAAATTTCAAAACCGTCGCTTGACCATCGCTTAACTGACGCTTTACCAACGGTTACGTTTAAAGTTAAATATGAATGAGATGTCGGATAATCGACGATTTACATTTAACCAACGGTAAAATGAGCCATCGCTTAACCGACAGATTGGAAAGCTGTCGGATAACCGATGATAATTCACCGAGGCTTAAAAAAAATCATAGTGTCGTACATGCGACAGGGAAGTGTCGAAAATCCGACAATACGGCCGTCGGATTTTTGGTCGAAATGTAGTAGTGGCAGTTTCCAAAACTGTCAAGAAGCTCACGAATTGGAAAAATCAATTAGGTAAGCTAAAAGGTAATGGAAGGACAACTCATACATGCTTTTCATAGGAGAAAAGAGTGGAGGATGTGGAGGACAAAAAACTAGTTAACCTCACCTAGTCAAACTTTCCATATTGCCTTAAAGCACTGAAAAAGCAGGCAATAAAGCAGAAAAAGCAGAAGGGCACTAGGGAGGCCAGGAATAAAGCAGATTTAATTCCAAGAGGTTTCCCAAGTACTCCATGAGTCAAAATTAGCAAGTTTGACCACTATGGATGTGTAGATGACAACTTGCATAAGGTGGAACATGGAAACTAGGAAAATAAGAAAAAAATGGATTAATTAATGTCTAAGGTAGCTAACTATGGGTTGATTATTCTAACAAATACGAGGGGAACCCAATATCTATGCATCAAATGATGTTTACATAAGGCTCATAATTTACCAAATTCCCATTAGATCAGCTATGGTGGTTTTTGTCATGCCCCCTCCCCTCATCCCGATGATGGAGAGGATGCGACCAACACTGTTGTTGCTGTCAGAATGGGAAATCTAGCCCCATAACATATAAAATAAAATACATTGAAGTAAATACATACACATGCAAATGCATAATTCATTAAACATCGGGAGAAAATACATTCATTCACATTCAAGCATTCCGCATGTTCATGATAGCTTACAAAACAAATATAGTTGTAGATTTAAATATAAGAAATACTTGTCTTGAGAAGAAGCTTCCTCACAACTAGCTATATTGTTGCAATGTTCCACCCAACCATAGGCCAGTGTGTAAATCAATCTCTCAGCATCATTGCCACCCCCGAGTTGGGCATGATTTCCACAAGGAACTAGGGAACAACAGGATTACACATAGCAATACCATGCACCCACAGTCAATCCAACACACAATTGGGTTTCACAGACTGTCCAACCAAGCCAATAAACAATTGGGTTTCACAGGTTATTAAGTAAACAATCCAATAACATCGTGGTTCCTTGGAATTACTTAGCCAAGCCAACAATTACTTTCAAACACAGTCAATCCTATAACAGATGGGTTCCTTGGACTTACTCAGCCAAGCAACACAAGGATTCCCTTCCTAGAAAAATACAAGTTTTCGGTTGTAGAGAAACATTTGGAAACCACAAATAGAAATGGAAGATGGGGAAAATTAACCCGGGGTGAGCAAATTTGATTCTAGGAATCATTCTTTGGCAATATGGGAGGAAAATCAACCACCATAAACCCTCAAATCATACATCTAAACTCAGAAAATGTTTATGGGCATAACAAGAGAAACAGACCATCATTCACACCCAAATCGTGAATCCCAAAACCAGAATATGCCTATGGGAATTTCAGAAGCAAATTCGGCCTTAGCAAACACCCAAAAACGTGAATCTATGCTGCACATTCACTCAGCAACACAGAAATGAATTCCAGGGATGGAGAAATGAAGAAAATGGTAGAGATCACAAGGGGAGACCACCCAACAAGCCCAGTTGCATGAGGAAAGTAAAAACATCCTCTATTCCCCATCAAATTATGGTTCTCCTCTTCCCATTTACTAAACAATATCAAAAACAGATTTTTCCTAGTCATGGAAGGAGGAAACAACCACAAAAACGTGAAGGGAAGATCCCAGCAACTCTCCCTACGTGAGAGAGAAAAATGTATCAGTCCATCATGGGATGGGCATGCATTCCCAAGAATTTATTTGCCAAAGAAGTCAAAAACACCTTTTCCCAAAAATGGGTGGCTTCCCAAATTCAAATTTGACTCCCATACTCTTCCCATCCCCATGCATTAACTTCCCCAACCAATTTCTAAATGACTAGGCATAAAAGACAAAATTGGTAGTTGACATCCTTATGGGTTTTCCCTTTGACATTTGGATTCACCCTATTGGCTCAAGGGTTTGAATGTTTCCCTCTCCCTATTCCTTGTGAAATCATGCCCCCATCTCTTTAACATTGCGACACATAGCTAGTTGTGGTATTTTTATTAATTTGAATTTTTACATGATTTCTCAAACATATTATTCTTGGCTAGCACATAAACCATTGGAATCAATTTTAACTGACGAAACATAAACACTAAATCCATGGTGGGGCCTTTGCCTTGAGCATCACACCATGATTTATTAATGTTATTTACATCATATGCAATTCAATATCATGGGGTCAAAATTGGGGCACACATTCCCCTCCCCCTTGGGGTCAAAACTAGGGTGTTACAGTTTTGACATGGTTAAGGTAGCATGAGAAGAAGAACAAACTGATGATTACACAGGCTTAAAGAACTCTGTTAGAGGAAATATTTATGGTTAGGGTGTCAATGAGAAATTTTTATCTATGAATAGGATGGAGTGGGTTTCACGAGAACCAGGGAAATTACAAAGTTAAGGACCATAGAGTAGGGGATATTCCTTCATAGGTTATGGTGTCTACAGGAGGGGTGTCGATGCCTTAAAACCTATACTTAAGGATGTTTTGAGAGGGTTATTTAAATATTAGAGTCATGTCACTATTAATATAGCTATGGTAGGTGGCATAAAAAAATGACATTTGATCCTACACAAGTCATTCATATGCTAGTCATGTCACATTTATTTTACCACAAGTCACTACTAAAGGAATGTCTTATCATGCATTAATGATTGGATGTAGATACGATTTGTTGGCGATTTAGGTTGGATAGGCAAGATAAGGTAGAGATTAATGGTTTGAATGGCACATGCTTCAAGTGGTCTTGATCTTGGTAAAAGTAGTTAAACAATGACATTTTGGATTTGCTTTTTACAAGAAAGTGTATCATTGTTTCCATAAGGATTATATAGCTAAGGTGACCATGAAATTTCTTATCATTGTCTCCATTAAGTTAGGTGATGAGTTCTAAGTTTGTTGGAAGGTCACATTGTGTATGATGTATTGTGTGTTTTATGTGACCTTCTATTGATTGATAGAATTGAAACTACCAAATGTTCTTATATTTTTATTTTATTTATCATATAGATGATTTATTTATCATGGTTGTGATTGAGTGATACCTTGCTTATACGTTTCATTAATAAAAGTATATACTTAATGTGATTCATGGATAATGAACCTTCAAGAAATCTACATCATTGTTACTTTCTCGTGCTCTAATTTATTATGTCCCCGATGGGGGACATTTATAAATAGGTTAGGTATATTAGTTTTCCAATACAAAAGTCAAACTTTTGGACAAAACTAATGTTTAACTTTGTAGGAATTAAAAAAAATATTACATTCGTTAATTTTTTAAATTTCTGATTGGTGGCTGGGTGGATGACGTCATGTTTGGAAGCCAAGCCTCAGGCATTGGCGGTGGAGGTGATGAAAGAAGAAATAAAGAAAATGTTGACATGTCGATTGCATTCACCCATCCACTTGATGCATGGATTAGTATTCATTACAGGAACTTTAAAACATGGTCTGGAAATGTGTAGCGTAATGGGGGAGAGTAATGTCTTCCCATGACACACTTCAAGTCACCCGCATGTCAACTTCCACATGACCATTGAAAGGAAATGACAGCCCATTCTATGCCAAAGTCCGTATACGAGGGAGTGGCACGATGATGAAGCACTTATTATTACCATCTCTCTTGTTTCTCACACACAATCTTCATTTTCTTCTTCTGTTCCATTGGATTTGTTGTTTGGTTGCTTACTTTTCAACTATAGAGTTAGAAGAGCGAGGAAGACTAGTTGCTTGCTTGCTCTTTACCTACAAACTAAGAAGAGGGAAGGAAGTCTAGTGAGTGAAGAAGTCAGTCACTTTGCTTACTGGCACAATGGAAGAAGTTGCATGGTTCCTGAAGGCGACTTTGACAGGCATCCAGTTTGGCCTTCATCTTCTAGAGAAATGGTAAGTGGACACACAAAATAGAGAATAATAATGGGAAATCGGGTCCTTGTTTACAACAATTCTGAGGCAAATAATCTATTTTAACACAGTCAAAACTTATTTCAATGCCAATTCAGTTGGAAACCACCTTTGAACTCTAAATGTAGAGAATGTGTATGTATTCTATTCAAGTTACAATTGGATTTTGTGTAGGATAAAGAGGATTAACAGGAGATAGGGCACCCTTTCGAGTCTAAGAGAAGACGGATTGCAGTGGCGGTAGCAAAGCTGAAGGGTTCAAATTTGGAAAAATGGCACCAAATTTGGTTGCAAATTCGGAATTTTACACCTAAATCTTGTTTAGAGACCACAAACTAGAAAAAGGCAACCAATTCAGTAAATAAATGGCGAAACTTAGGGTTTTTGTGCAAAATTATTGATTGTCCATGGCTTCATCCTTGGATGACTTTGATTTGGATTCCTTCCTTGAACATCAGAGCTGCGACAATAATGGGAGAGATCTCCCGGGGCTTAATCGTAGCCTCAAAGATATCTTGAACAATTCCGAGGAGGAATTGTCCTTGAACAGTCATGTAGATGATGCAGCAAAACATTTTCTTTTCAGAAACGCTAGCTTCACACATCAAAGGCAGGAAAATGATGAAAACATGGGATGGACTGATAAAGCTCTGAAGAAAACAAAGAAAGTCGAAGGGAATTCAAGTTCGTTTCCAATTGCAGACAAATTGAAAATTCGATATGACAAAGGTATTTCTTCTGACTCTGACGCGTCTAATTCGAACTTAGAGAAAAATGGGAAGCCCTTGCATTATATAGAAATTAAATCTCAAAAAACTGAAGTTAACGCGTTTGGTTCAAATTTAGAGGAAAGAGGCAAGCCCTTGCATTCAATAGATAATCTAGATCATAAAACTGAAATTTCTAACAAAGTTTGTTTGACTGGGGAATTGGCTGAATTGAGGCTTAGTTTGAGCATGAAGAATTCTAGAATTCTAGAATGGATGAGAATGCTCCAGTTTTATTGATATTATATTACATTCCTTGGTTATCCTAGCTAATAACAAACATTAATGGGCATTGATTATATTCTGCTCTGAATTCCTCTTCTTTCTCCTTGGTTGATTTGCTTTTAAATTGATAGAATTAGGGATCAATGGATGCAAAAAATAAAATTATGAAAATAAATGTTTTATGTTAACTAAATGGATAGGATTTATTTCTGGGTTAAACCATCCCTCTTCAAAAACAACATTGTTTAAGTTAAATTGGTTCTCCATAGGAAAACAACACTTTAGTGACTACTGAGGTTTACTCTGTAAACTATTTTAAAATGGACCTTGAGCTTACCTGCTAGATGCTTGGAGAAGCTCAACTGTAATTTGTACTCTGTAAATTAGTTTAGAATGGGGATATTACCTGATGGATGCTTGGAGAAGCCCTGCTGTAATTTGTACCATGTAAATTAGTTTACAATGGGCCTTGAGCTTTCCTGCTATATGCTTGGAGAAGCCCGATTGTAGTTTGTTGGAGGAAGAAATGGAAGACCTTAGGCTTGAAATCTCTGCAAACCCTTGAACCATGGTTGAGCTTTCCATTTGATATAATTTTGCAGACTAGAACTCAGAAATCCCAATGTAAGCACTTATGCTGCCGTTGTTTTTTTTCCAAACAGAGTGAGATAAATCTCGGTTAGTAGCCATATTATGTTGTTGGATTTATAAGTGGAGTGGAAGTGCATGAGTGGGGATATAGTTACTTTCTCCATGAGGGAGGACCTGAGATTGTGTTTCATATGTTGCATGGTGTTGTCTCCCAAAATAAATTTATTTTGGTAGTATGAAGAATTTAACTCATGCGATGAATGATATGAATATCACTGACAGTTTGAAGGCCTCTGTTTTTTTATTTGGGTAAAAATTTCACAAGTTGTATCTTTCGATGGCTTAGGAAAGGATCAGAACATATCATTAGCCATCGAAATTTGGAAGATAAATAACAGCTGGAAAACCTCTTCGGCGGTTAGGCGTATTGCTAAATTTTTTACTGCCATCGAAACATTTTTAAACAGTGATCGAAGGTGTAGTCCTCTATTATGATGACATTTCAGACTTTTAGTCAGCTACGGCACCGCCACTGCAAAGAATCTAGTGGTTTAAAGTTTCAATTGTTAGTGGTTTAAAGTGTTGATGGTTATTGGTTTGGAGTTCCGATCACCGATGCTAAGAAAATTAGTTCGTTTCACCTACGAAACAGTGCAGTGCTCAGATTTAAAGTTCTGACGCGCTAGTGGCTTGATGTTCTGATCGTGACATTAGTTTTTTGAGATGCTGACACTGCAGCAGAGTTTCGTTCTAAGGCGTCGATGGGATAGTGGCTAGAGCTTCCGATTTTTTATCGCAAAGCTAGTGGTTTAAAGCTCCGAAACAGCAGCGGCATATAGAACTAAAGCTCTGATTCAAACTTCTACTGACCTCCGACAGTGATAAAATTAGTTTGTTTCACCTCCAAAACAGCAACAGCATTGAGACTTGGGGTTCCAATGGGCTAGAAGATAGAGCTTCTGATCGGCGACCACGGTGACAAGGTAGAAAAGTCTGGCGGATTAAACAAGAAAGGTCCCTTCAGTTAACCACTGAGACACTGGTTGTTGGCGGCAATTTGACACTGAACTAGCAGTGGTGATTATCAATGACTACTGCGGCTATTTAGTATTTGCTCAATGAACTAGATCTTCATAATAGATAGACAAATAGTTATCTAGGGTTTAAATCCCTAATCTGAGAAAACTATCACTTTCAAGTATTTTTTGTGTAAATAGATCGAATTTTCAGGATATGTCATTTTTGTAGAAGGCTATAAAGCCCATGATTGATTTTATAATAAAGGTTCAACTTCGGGGATTTGTAAGCCTATTCGATTGTCAAGCGTCTCATCTTGTTGATTCTAATTATAAGCTCTTTTGTTATGAGTTGTTCATCCATCATCTCTCTCTTTACTATACTTATGCCTAGATGTGCATTTAGGCGATTTTCAAGTTGATTAATAGCTAATAGCTGTCATCCTATTGGTGAGTTAATGTGATTTGATTTATAAGTACCATCCTTGTCAGGATTTATCCATTTATAGGCATATGTTTTGTATGTAATTCTGCTAGCTTGATGAGTTCTCCATCCCTACACCTTATTGTCAAACTACTGAACAAGTTGTAACTAAAATCCTAGTAATTTGAGTGAGCTTCATGCATGTCTTGAGAGTGCGAAGTTATATAGGTCACCTAACTTGATCCATATCAAAAAACCCTAAAAACATTTTGATTTACCAGGCATCCTCGAGCTACAACCTAGAGGAGTTTACTGAAGTGATAACAAATTGGCGCCATTGCCGGGGAGAGGAGATTGAAGCTCAAATTCCCTGGGAGACGACATAGATCGATGCTTTTATGATAGAAAAAGCTCAGAAATTATTATGGTTGTAATCATCTATCTCACGACTCCATTGATATAAGGTGGCTTCAAGAAGACCTAGTACCAAAGAAAAGCCAAAGGGGCCACCAGCAACACCAATTTCAGATCAAGAATAAATTTTGAGGAAATCTAGGGCTTTACTAAGACAGACCAGGAGTGCTGCACAAAAAGCTACATCAGTTATTTCAAGAAATATTTCTGCTATTAATTCTTCTACTGAAACTCTTAATTCCTAGGAATTTTTAGATACATCAGAAAAATCTAGGGGTTGGGCATCTTCAAGCACTGCTGCTTGTGAATATCCAATCCCTAGTGACTCCACTGAGATAATTATACCACTTCCTTCTCAGCAAGTATCTTCATCAGTGCTACCTTCCACGACCCTGTCCATACCCATTTCCAATATGGCTACCCCTCAATTGACCAATATGGAAAGGATCCTGGTAGCTAGGTATGCCCCTTTAATTCTGCCAAATCCTCTCGCAACCATGCCTACTAAGGATTATCTCAAGTATATGCCTAAGTTTACAGGGGAAGGGTATTTCACTGTTGAAGAACATCTAGAGGCTTTTTACATCTATGCTAAAAATATTAACATAGAACAAGAAGATGTATGGACTAGGGTTTTTGTGCAAAGCCTAGATGGCTAGTCTAGGAAGTGGTTTAAGGAACTGCCTGCCGGATCAGTGGCAGGCATAGAGGCCTTAGATGAAATTTTCCTAAAGCATTGGGGAGAAAGGAGGGACCACCTCTACTATATCACAGAATTCAACAACCTGAAAAGAGAAAATGGGGAGTCTGTCTCCAACTTTACCAAGAGATTCAACAATATGTACAGCAAGATCCCTACCGAAATTAAGCCCACTAATACCTCAGCTAGAATAACTTATGCAAATTCCTTTGACTCTGACTTATGCTTACTTCTCGAAGAAAGTAGGTCTATTTCCTTATCACTCATGCAGGATGCTACCCTAGAAGTAGAGTCAAACTTTCTGGCATCTCAGAAGGTCAAAGGGAAGAGAGACAGGAAAACGAATCCAACAGACTATAGTGGGGCTTCGGTATCAGAGAACAAGATTGAAAAAATGACCAAACTGTTAGATAACCTGACTGCTAAAATGTCTAAATTGAAGGACCAAGGACATCTACCAATGAGGGGTAAAGGGCCAAGCGACTTTTCTCCTTGAAACCCAAATTTTGTTCCATATAGAAGAGGAAACCCCCCAGTTCAAATTCTCAGAAGGGAGAGAAATCAAGGGGAAGATTAGAGGATAAGAGCTCCATTTTAAAATGTTGTATTAGAAGAAGAGCCATAATTCATTGAAGAAGAAGGAGAAGCTGAAGACAATATCCACTACATGGAGGATGAGGTGGACTATTCTTTTCTGACCCAGGCAGAATATGAGAAAGCCCTGATTGATGAGCAGATCACTGAAGAGGCTGTCTATTAGGCTAATGGTTAAGGAGATTACAAACTGAGATCTAGGCTGGCTTCTCCCCTCAAGAAGAATGATGTACCTGTCAAGCATCCTAATACACCAGCTAGAAAGGTTGTTGTTTTACAAAAGAAAGTAGCTGCCCGATCCTAAGCATTGCATAAACCAACACCTTCAGCCACACCTGATCAAGTCCAACTCAAACCTATAGCTCCTGAGGTAAGTTCTTCAGATAGGCTACATTGTTCCTTCAACCTCGAGTCTGAAATTCAAAAATTGAAAATCCCTTTCCCTTTAATTGAGCTAATGAAGAATGATGTATTCAAAACCTCCATTCTGAATTCCCTTCAGCCCAAGGTTCACATTGACTCTAACTTTGTGAACCTACAAGATGACAAGCCTGTTGTAACCCTGGGCCCCATGATCTAAGACCTAAAGGAATCCTACCAACCATTCTATATATCCTTGAACATCCATGATAAAATCCTCCATAATTGTCTGCTAGATTCAATAGCCTCTCATAACCTAATGCCAAATGCTGTGATGGATGAGATTGGCCTCAGCATCACCAAGCCCTACCATGATTTATTCTCCTTTGACTCTAGGAAGTTCAAGTGCTTGGGCCTCATCAAAGACCAAGCTGTAAACTTAACGCAGCTACCTTGGAAAAGCGTAATGATGGACATTGTAGTGGCCGATATTCCTCCAAAATTCAGCCTATTGTTGTCTTGGTCATGGAGAAAAAGACTAGGTGGCACCTTTCAGATGGATCTCACATATGCCACCATTCCCATGTTTGGAGGGGAGACTAAGAGGCTGTACAGGGAAAATCAGCTAGCATACATTATAAGCAAGGAGATCCACTCAGTGAATCACCCCATCTACACAGTGGACAATGATTTTCGGTATTGCATTTTGCAAATAGATGATAACCAGTAAACATCAGTTCAGCTCACTAAGCCCACCCATCAGCAGCCTGAAGAAGTTTCAACAGTGATCTGGACCATGTATTTCGATGGGGCTAGAGCTCAAGGCTCAGCAGGCGCGGGTGTAGTATTGATCTCCCCATCTAAGGAAAACATTCACTTATCTTATAAGCTTGATTTAAAAACCACTAACAATGTAGCAGAATATCAATCCTTGCCACTAGGAGTTAAAGCTTCCAAGGAGATGGGGATCATGTGCGTGAATATTTTTGGAGAGGCAAACCTCATCATCCAACAGGTCAACAATGCTTTTCAGACAAAAAATTTCAGATTGAAGGCCTACAAGGACGAGGTATGGAAACTTAGAGACTCCTTTATGTTTTTTGAACTGTCATATATTCCTAGGGCTTTGAATCACCTGGATGATTCCTTGGTCGTCTCTACAAGTATGTTTGTTCCTCCTTTACCCCCTAAGATCAGCTCTAATGTTCAGGTTAAGTACAGACCCTCTCTGCTAGATAATGTAAAATTTTGGAGGGTGTTTGAGAATGATGAGGAGCTTAATAAATTCCTTCAGTTAGTGAATGAATTCTCTAACATACACATAGACTAGGAAAACCTTAACATGGAGGAATCCAAATATCTCAAGTTAAAATATAAAGTGACTGAGCAGAATATTGTCTAATTGCCTAGCAACTACATACCCCGAGGTCTAGTACCACTGGAAGAACTGTTTGATCACAATGACATCCCTCTCAAGCCTGCCAAAAAGGAGCTAGACCCTGTTATCCAAGAACAAAACATAGGCAGCCAAAGCCGTCCCAAACTAATAAAGCTTTCCATGGGGTTGAATGCTGATCAGAAGTCTGAATTTTGCAGCTTGATAAAAGAGTTTGCTGATGTTTTTTCCTGAGAGTATAGTGACCTAAAAATTTATGACACCAATATCATCCAGCACAGAATTCCTTTGGAGAAGGACACCATTCCTTTCAAACAGAAGCTAATACCCATCATCCCTCTCCTATCACCAGTGATTGAAAAAGAGATCCACAAGCTCCTTAAATCCAATATCATAGTTCCCCTCAGATATTCCAAGTGGATTGCAAACCTGGTAGTGGTAAGAAATAAAAATGGAGAAATCAGGTTGTGTGTGGATTTTAGAAACCTGAACAAGTGTTCCAAGAAGGACAACTATCCACTGCCCAAGATGGAACACCTATTGTAGAAAGTCTCAGGGGCTAGAGTTATGTCCTTCCTTGATGGCTTCTCTAGATACAACCAAGTTTCTGTGCACCCTGATGACCAAGAGAAGACTTCCTTTACCACCCCCTGGGGCACCTTCATGTATGCTAAAATGCCACTTGGGCTAATTAATGTTGGGGATACTTTTCAGAGAGCCATGGACCCAGCTTTTGTAGGACTAAAAGATAAATTTATGCTGATTTATTTGGATGACTTAACAGTTTACTATCACAACCATCATGACCACTTGCAGCATTTAAGGAAGGTATTTCTGAAGTGTGGAAGGTATGGAATATGAATGAACCCCAAGAAGTCCCAGTTTGCACTCAAAGAAGGAAAGCTCCTAGGCCACATAATCTCAGATGAATGTGTAAAGATCGATCTGGTAAGGGTGGAAGCAATTTACCAGCTGTCAATACCAAGGTCAAAAAAAGACATTCAGTCCTTTTTAGGCAAGATAAACTTTGTCAGGAGATTCATTCCTAATTTCTCTGAGCTGGTAAAGCACATAACAGTCATGCTAAAAAGAGATGCAGAAATAAAGTGGACTGACCAGGAAGGAAACTCTTTTGAAGACATTAAGAAATCCATCATGGGGGCCCCAACCCTGATTAGTCCCGACTACACCAAGGGTTTTTACATTTTCTCTTTTGCATCTTATGACACAGTGGCAGTTGTACTATTACAAAAGAATGATGAAGGTCTTGATCATCCAATTTCTTTTTTCAGCAGAACCCTAAGAGATGCTGAGCTGAAGTATGACCCAATTGAGAAGCAGGTTTATGCTCTCATAAAATATTTGAAGACTTTCAGAATCTACATTCTCCATGCAAAGGTCATTGCATATGTCCCTTCATTTGTTGTGAAGGATGTTTTGACTTAGCCTGACATTGATGGGAAGAGAGCTAAGTGGATTTCCAAACTCATTGAGTTTGATGTAGAGGTGAAACCCACCATGCTGGTAAAGGGATTAGGTCTGGCCTAACTCATGGCCAAAGAAAACTATGAACTGATGGGAATAAATTTCGCATGTGTAAGATCAGCAAAGGTGCATACTATGGTAGCAGCTGAAACAGAAGTAAATCAAGATCAAAATAACAGTCCATCGGTAGCTGAGAACATATCTTCATGTGAGTGGTACTCAGGTATCATTCAATTTTTGCAAAAATTAGAAGTTTCTCCTTATCTCACTCCTTACCAAGCACGAGCTCTTAAGTTGAAATCTGTTAAGTTTTGCATAATTGACAAACTGTTGTACTAGAGGGATCAGTCTGGAATTTTGTTAAGATGTCTAGATAAAGAGGAAGCAGAGCAAGTCATGCATCACTTTCATTCCAGTACATGTAGAGGCCACCACTACTGGAAAACCACATCCCAGGAGATCATAAGAGTGGGATACTATTGGGCAGTCCTCTTTGCTGATGTATGCAATTTTTTCAAGGGCCTGTGACCAATGTCAAAGATATTTAGGGAAGCAGTAGCACAAATCCTTGCCCCTTAGGCCTGTTACAATGAATGGGCCTTTCCAGCAATGGGGTCTAGATTTCATAGGTGAAATAAATCCATCTTCTAGTGGACAGCATAAATGGATCTTATTATCCACTGACTACTTTACCGAATGGATAGAAGCAGTACCCACTAGAAATGCCACTCATCATGTCATCATGGGATTTTTATATGAGAACATATTCAATAGGTTTGGTTTCCCAATAAGTTTAGTAACTGATAAAGCACCAGCTTTTAAGGCTAGGGCATTAGTTAAAATGTGTGAATCAATGGGTATCCAACTGGTGCACTCCACATCCTATTACCCACAAGGAAATGGCATGGCTGAGTCGTCCAACAAAAGCTTAGTTAGAATCATCGGGAAATTGCTAGAGACAAATCAGAAAAGCTGGGATTCAAAGCTTAAGTTTGCTTTATGGGCTGATAGGGTAACAGACAAAATATCCATAGGGACTTCTCCATTCAAACTAGTTTATGGCACTAAGGCCATCTTTCCTATCCAGCTCATCCTTCTAGTGGCAAAGTTCTTTCAGGAAGAAGAAGATGAACCAAATGATATGGTAAGAAGGATGATGGATTTGGTAGAATTACAGCAAATAAGGGAGCAAGTTGTAGGAAAATCAGAAGCTCATCAACAGAGGATAAAGGGAATATTTGACAAAAGAGAAAAGGAAGACAACTTCTAGGTCAAATATTAGGTCCTCAAGTGGGATGATGTCAGACAGGACAACGGGAAACATGGAAAATTCGACTCTTTGTGGATTGTCCCTTTTGTTATAGCGTAGGTACATAAGAATAACACCTTCAAATTGTAGATTCTGGAAGGTGAAGACGTATTTGAGGGACCAGTAAATGGGAAGCTCTTGAAGCTCTATTTTATTTGAGGCTCTGAGGCCTTATGATTGTAAATTAGTAGATAGTAGGTTTTTTTGTTTTCAGAATAGACTCCATGCCCAATGGAACAATAAAGGATAGTATTAAGTTACTTAGTTGCTTTTAGAGAAAGGAATTTTGGTCTGGGGTTCTTGGGACCTCACAGGGAGGCTTCCATCCCCAAGTAGGAGCCAGATGTTATCTCCCAAAATAAATTTATTTTGGTAGTATGAAGAATTTAACTCATGCGATGAAGGATATGAATATCACTGACAGTTTGAAAGCCTCTGTTTTTTTATTTGGGTAAAAATTTCACAAGTTGTAGCTTTCAGTGGCTTGGGCGAGGATCAGAACATCTCATTAGCCACCGAAAGTCGGAAGATAAATAATAGCTGGAAAACCCCTTTGGCGGTTAGGTGTATTGCTAAATTTTTTACTTCCATCGAAACATTTTTAAACAGTGATTGAAGGTGTAGTCCTCTATTACGCCAATGTTTCGGAGTTTTAGTTGGCTACGATGCCGCCGCTGTGGAGAATCTAGTGGTTTAAAGATCTGATGGTTGGTGGTTTAAAGTGCCGATGGTTAGTGGTTTGGGATTCCGATCGCCGATGCTGAGAAGATTAGTTCGTTTCACCTCCGAAATAGCGGCAACGCTCAGATTTAAAGTTCTGACGCGCTAGTGGCTTGATGTTTCGATCGCGGTGTTAGTGATTTGAGATGCCGACACTATGGCAGCGTTCCGGTCTAAGGCACCAATGGGATAGTGGCTAGATCTTCCGATTTCCAATCGTGAAGCTAGTGGTTTAAAGCTCCAAAACAACGGCGGTATAGAGAACTAAAGCTCCGATTCAAACTTCTACTGACCTCCGACAGCGATAAAATTAGTTCGTTTCACCTCCGAAACAGCGGCAGCATTGAGACTTGGGGCACCGATGGGATAGAAGATAGAGCTTCTGATCAGCGACCGCAGTGACAAGGTAGAAAATTCTAGCGAATTAAATAAGAAAGGCCACTTCATTTAACCACTGAGACACTAGCTGTTGGCGGCAATTTCACACTGAACTAGCAGTGGTGATTATCGGTGACTACTGTAGTTATTTAGTATTCTCTCAGTGAACTAGATATTCATAATAGATAGACAAATAGTTAGCTAGGGTTTGAAGCCCTAATCTAAGAAAACTATCACTTTCAAGTATTTTTTGTGTAAACAGATCGGATTTTCAGGATCTGTCATTTTTGTAGAAGGCTATAAAGCCCATGATTGATTTTATAATAAAGGCTCGACTTTGGGGATTTGTAAGCTTATTATATTGTCAAGCGTCTCATCTTGTTTATTCTAATTATAAGCTCTTTTGTTATGATTTGTTCATCCATCATCTCTATCTTTACTGTACTTATGCCTGAATGTGCATTTAGGTGATTTTCAAGTTGATTAATAGCTAATAGTTGTCATCCTACTGGTGAGTTAATGTGATTTGATTTATAAGTACCATCCTTGTCAGGATTTAGGAATTTATATGCATATGTTTTGTATGTAAGCCTGCCAGCTTGATGAGTTCTCCATCCCTGTACCTTATTGTCAAACTACTGAACAAGTTGTAACTAAAAGCCTTGTAATTCGAGTGAGCTTCATGCATGTCTTGAGAGTGGGAAGTTATATAGGTCACACGACTTGATCCATATCAGAAAACCCTAAAAACATTTTGAGTTACCAAGCATCCTCTAGCTACAACCTAGAAGAGTTTCCTGAAGTGATAACACATGGTGTCTCATATCTACATGGGTTTTTATATGCCTCATAGGTGTTAGTTGACTCGTGTTTCATATGTCTAGGTGTTGGGGTGCGCACCTTAACGGTCCTTAATTTTGGCAACTCCGCGGTTTTTGTGGAAGCTTGTAAGTGGATTTGCGACTCAAAATAGTCTTAAGGGTGTCGGGGTTGAGTCAAAGCCTTCTTTCTGTAATAAACCCATGGTTTAAGTCCAGGGTTTAGGGTTCGGGGTGCCCATGGTTTTGTAATAAGTGCACTATAAATAAGCACTCTTATAAAGAAGTCAGTTTAGGCTTTTGATCTAAGATGAATTGATGCGAAGCTAAGGCTTGTTTTGTAAGAAAGGTTAAGTCCCAGCTGTGTGCGTGGACGACCTCTATAGCTTTGTGCACAGAGGGTTTTGGGTGATTAAGAAGATCTGTAGCTGTGTGCGTAGAGATCTGCAGCTCAGTGCACAGATCAGAACTGTGGTTTTTGTAAAGAGTTGAATAAAACACAGTTCTATGGACGTAGCCCCTAAACTGGGGGTGAACCACGTTATATCATGTGTTGTGGTTCTTTTGTGTTGTTGTTATGTTCTTTTATGCATTGATAAATATATAACTGATAAGTAACATCACTACTAAATACTAACTTCACTGTGAATTCCCAGTAAAGGGTTAAGCAAGGAACTGTTTGTTTATCTAACCACGAAGCTAAATAAGTGAATGTCAAAGCTCTGTATTTTATGATTATCATTTGTTAGAAGCTAAAGGTACAGTAATATCCCTCTTCTGCTTACAGAAACATGATTCTGCGGCACCCCATAGCTGTTTTGCGTGAGACTGCAACCTGTTCGTAGGTTGTTGCCGAAAGGGCCAACACTGTGGGTCTTTTGTTGGTGTGAAGACAAAAGTATAGAACCCGGGTCTGCCCTAAGCCCAACAAATTGGTTCCGTTGCCAGTTGAACTTAGTATTTGCTCAAGAGGGGTTTACGTCATACCTCGAGGGCTATGTTTTGGAGACCCTCAGTGAAAGAAATCAGTGATTGGATTGAAGAGACTTATCTGAACTTTGTTGTACAAGAGAACAAAGATCCATGTCGTAGTTCAAACGACTTTTTACAAAGGTACATTTTTTCTGATGTTTATGAAATTTTCTTTGGTAGTATCCACATAGAGTTAAACCAGTGGTTATCTAGGTTAACAGAGAGAAGGACGAACTTCCAAGAAGGTCAGTTTCCTAATTGGACCCCCGCAAGAATTAATATATTGAAAAGGGTGAACAACGAGATATCCCAAGCTGTTGATTTCTGGACAACGTGAACCCTTGAATCATTTGTGACGGATTTCACCATTGACACAAGTACATCCTTCAGCGAAGCCAAGCGGCAGTTTTTCAAAGGACCAAAGGGTAAGTACTTGAATTCATTTAGTTTGAGAATTAAAATGCTATTGGCTGAAAAAGGCATATTGCTCATTGAATCAAATTGTTAGATTTAGTATTACTAACCTATGCTTTCAAGTGAAAGTACCTTTGATGAGCAAAGTGGTTTGCTGCGAAGTGGCAAAAGGTACAAGAGAAATTTTGAGTCCTATACCCTAGGTTAGGATACCGAGTCTAACCCCATAAGTCCAGTAACCTTAGAGCCTGAAGAAACCCCTTCTGTTGGAAACCCTCCGGTAACCCCGCAGCGAAGACCTATTATCCCTGAGAACCCATCGCAGTATAAAAGTAACCCTAGCATGAGTATTCCTGTCGCAGGTCAGTCTACCCCAGTAAGTTCCCCCCCCCCCACTCCCCCGCCCCCCCCCCCCCCCCCCCCCCCCCCACTAGATCCACGATGGCCCATATGAATGACGACATTAAGCTCCCTGTTTTCATAGGAACTGGATCAGAGGATCCAGAACAGTTTAGGTTCTTCTGCGAAGCCGTGTGGACTGCTAAGAACATTACGGATCAATATATGAGAAGAGCGCAGCTGGTTACTTCTTTTAGAGACCGCTCTTTGACCTGGTTCATGCAGTTTTCCAGTACTCAGAACCATGTCTTGGCTTATATAAAAGCAGCAATGATAAAGGAATTTAAGAAGCCTAAATTAGAGTCACAGTGTATAACTAAAAAAAAGGAAATTCAGCAGCGGGGAGGAGAATCAGTGTGGGACTTTGATCAGAGGTTCAAAGTTCTGCTAGATCAAGTCAGTTCCACTATTGGACCATCACAGCATAAGGAATGGTTCATCGCAGCTTTGTTACCGCATATTAGGACTCCACTCATGCAACAGAAGGTTGCGGATCAGCAGGAGGCTTTGGAAATTGCTATGAAGCTTGAAACAGCCCCTATCGAAGATAATTCTGGTATCGCTCAAATACAAGCGCAGTTGGCAGCGATGGCTCTAGAGCTTCGTGATATGAAAAAAGGGAAAGCTAGTCATGAAGAGGTTTGGTGTACACGATGTCGAACAAAGGGTCACGACAAGGAACAGTGTCCTGTGGTAAGAAATTTCCTGAATTCTAGTGCACCAAACCCGTTCAACCCTAGTGTTCTATATTGTGAGATCTGTACGACAACTGGCCAGCATCGACCTAAAGACTGCTATCTCCTGCAGAGGTATGTGCAAGTACCTAAGAACCCTTATTGCAAGTTCTGTAAGTCAATGGGACACAACGAAGATGAGTGTCGTAGCTTTGACCTCATGAGAGAACGAATTTATGATGCTTATCGGGTACAAAACGATGGCCAAGGCAATGATGGATATGGTTACCGTGGTAGTACATCAGGTCGCGGAACTTTTGGAGGTCGTGGTCGTGGTGGTATAGCTGGAAGAGGATGAGGCCGGGTTGTGTGCTATAACTGTAACCAGGCAGGACATCTAGCTAGAGACTGTCAGAACCCAAATACGACATGTCGATATTGCAGAGCTGTTGACCATGTGATTGAGCAATGCCAGCAGCTGATAGCCAAGATTCAAGAAATAAATAGTGCCCCTACTCTGAATATTCAGCTGATTGATGTGGAGCAATGACCTGTCCCAGCCATTAATGTTGTTACCAGGAGTGGAGCTACGATGGAAGTGCAGAACAAGGAGAAACAGCCTGCCGAAGCTTGGGTTCCTAAGGCCCCAGAAAAAATCCCAGCATTTGATGTCGAAAGAGAAAAAGAGACATTTATGGAAGCCAAGAGAGACTTTTCTGACCCCAACACCTCAGTAGCACCTGCGCAACAACCTCAGCAGCAGTCGCAGCCGCAAGAAGCTTCGATGGATAAAGTAAGTACATTGTCCTCCTTTTTACAGAGTTGTATGAAGCTCTTAAGAAATCAGAATGCTTTAAATGAGTTGCAGAAAGTTATTGCTTCTTACAAAACTCAGCGAAGTTCTGGTAAGGAAAAAAATGTTCATCGAGTCAGAAGAATTGGCAGGGAGATGAGATTGAATGCTCAGATAGGAGAATATGACATGACTGATGTCATCTTGGACCTAGGATCAGAAGTAAATGTCTTAACTAAGAAGACATGGGAACAAATGGGAAAACCTACTCTGGAATGGTCC
Source organism: Pseudotsuga menziesii (assembly GCA_001517045.1). Classification (NCBI taxonomy): domain Eukaryota; kingdom Viridiplantae; phylum Streptophyta; class Pinopsida; order Pinales; family Pinaceae; genus Pseudotsuga; species Pseudotsuga menziesii. The sequence goes on along the minus strand of LPNX010935476.1, from coordinate 138,747 downwards.
CCTATACAGTTGAGATTAGCCAATCAGCAGAAGATTGTGCCCCTAGGAAGACTCCCTAGCGTATCAGTAGATATTGATGGAGTCAGTACCTTAGCATACTTTGAGGTAATTGAAATAATTGATGATAGAAACCCCTATCCAGCACTGCTAGGCATTGAATGGGCAATAGATAATGATGCAGTAATCAACCTGAAGAAGAGGCAGATGGCTTTTGAAGGGAAAGGACTGAGAATCATAGTACCATTGGATCCCTCTCAAGGAGAGAGGTACACCGAGCCAGTAAGAGATGAAGACCAGGATGTTTTGGACCATATCTACAATATCATAGTGAAGGAAGAATATTATGTTGATCCTACTACCGAAGGTATCATGGATTGGCAGTGTGACAGCTCCTGCATGACGGATTCAGATGATGGCCTAGAGAATTGGCAAAATAGACTGTATGAGCTACATGGCCATCGATGTGCAAGAATTACCAAGTCTCTTAGATGGATTAGTTCACAAACAAGAACCTTATCTATTTTTGATGGTTCGACAGACCCAGAAGAGTTTATTGTGCAATTCTCAGAGCAGGTACCAGACTCACAGAAAATGGAGACTCTAGATTCAGCATTTCGAGCCACAGCAGCCAGATGGTGGAATGGTCATAAGAAGTACATTCATAGTTGGGAAGCGTGCCAAAAATCCCTTTGCCTAAGATTCAGGGATCAACCTCAGGAGGTGTGAAGCAGGTAAAATGGTACGACCAGTCGTCAGGGACATTTGGAGCAATGCTACGAAGCATGGAAGCATGTACCCTGTGAAGAATGGGTACATAGGTTTGTGCACACCCAGGAACCTATAGCAAAGAACTGGTATGCAGAGGTCGAGCTTCGCCACGGTACTGTAAGTTGGGATAGTCTTGTTGATACTTTTGTGCTGACATTTTATATTAATGAGGGTTGTCCTGCTTTGGACGCGGTTGTTAGGTTGATCCATACTAAAGTATTTGATGATCAAGAAATAGTAGAATACCAACCTGATTAGAAGGAACAAGAAGCTAACGCAGTAGAATGTTATAACCTCACAATTGACGAGGATGATGATCCATGCAACATTAACATTCCTGAGTCAGAAGGACACTGCGACGTACATGGACCAGTAGATGAAGCACCTGAAGTGACTCAACCCCTGAAGACGCAGACCGTAAACATTGGGTCAGAAGAAAACCCTAAGTATGCTACCATTGGAGATTATTGGGATGACGAAATGGTGAGCAAAGTGACCCAACTTATCCATGAATATTAGGACCTATCTCTGACAGGGCTCTCAAAAATTAAAGGAATCATTGAGGTGGTGGAAGACATTCTGTTATGGATTGAAGCTCGAAGCCAGGTTGAAGCTAGTATCAGGAAATGTCAAATGTCCTTATTTTGGCACAGCCAGAGTCACTGCTTGTGCCAAAGAAGGAAAGATTTGTCGAACCTTAAAATATGAACATTGGAAAAAATCAAAATTGGTGGCGCGGGTACGCTACCTATATTAACTGCCTGTATTAATGAGATCTTGGAAAATCTACTGACGTTTGGACAAGATCGCTGTCAGATTTGGTATCATCAATGCATAGTTATGACAAATGTTGTGGATGGATTCTATAAGAAGACACCCACACCCGCAACATTCGCATTTTACATTTTCTTGAGTTTTACAATTGCGTCCATGTTAGCTGATAGCGAGCTTTAGAAGTTAGTGAGAGAATTTGAAAAGGAGGGTCTGCCGCACCTTTTCAGCCACCCACCTATGTCTGCACCCCATGAAGAGACTCCCCCAGAACCGACCCAGCCAATGCAGACACGCTCTACCAAGAAAAAATTTAAGCCTGAAGTTCGTTCTAAGCGAAACGAAGACAGACACAAGCAATCAGGGAAAACACTGGAAGATCCCAAGATGAATCTATCTGGCTCAACAGAGGTCCCACTTGAAGAGATTGAGAACATTGCACTGCAGCGTCCACCGTATATTTCGCCTGTTCGACCAGGAGTTCAGCTCCCTTGGAAGACGAAGAAGTTCACATTACGCACCCCTTCGCTGCCACCGGGTGTGCAGCTAGTCGGGACAATGAAGGGGAAAATAGACCGGATCAAGTACGCCGACCACAATACAAATGATCAGGGGAAATTTCCACAGTTCACACCTGGGACATACTTACACTCTGTTCACTATCAGGAGACTGGAGCGACATTATTAGAAGTGAAACAGTGGGCTGCTGGCTTGGACAAAGATGGTTTGTTGAAGATGCTCGATGTGCCCCACTTCGGTCGCAGCACACAAGTAACCGTCATGGTCAAAGAATTATTGGCATTGGTGCATGATGGGTACCTATGGATCGGAAACCAGAAAATCGCTATGAATGGAGAACTCATTCACCGGATTACGGGCCTGCCGAGGGAAGGGCCTGAACCTGGAATTGAGTTTTTGGGAAAACATGAAGATGTGAAGCTAGTGCATAGCATGAAGGAACACTTTGGGCTGACGAAAGGGAAGCGAGGGTTTCAAACCTCGGCCATTTAGCATCAAAAAATTCAATTCGCTGCAGAGATCTTAGCCTGCAAGCTAATGTAGAAGTGCAGACCAAACGAAGTACCTGCCCCGATTGTAAGTATTGCTGCAAACTGTGCAGAAGGATACATTTACAACTAGGCAGCATACATCACTAAGGAATTCCTTGAAGATGCCCGTGACGCGCAGGAAAAAGGTGCAGCGAGGTACGCATCGCTCTGGGTGTCGCGGGACAAAGCATCCCAGCAGATGACGAACACTGTGTTCGCCTTTTACGCCATGAGTATCTCATATGAGATTGTAAAGACCCCACGGCTTAGTAATGAGATATTTTCTCAATATGATGGAGTGTCCAACTTCAGGGCCAACATTCATAATGTATTTATCCAGGCCCACGCAGATGAGAAAAAGGCATGCTGGAAGTTGCCATACGTAGTGACCAAAGAAGACATCCTCGTGGTAGTTCAGCAGTGGCCGGCTGAACGGTTGAAGGACATAAGGACAAAGCCACACATTCCAATCCCTCCAGTCACCACTATGGGCACAGGCCCTAGTCAGACGCAGCATCAAGACCCCCTAGAGGACAACGAAGAGCAAAGTGAGTCGCAGTAGAGTGAAAGCGACCAGGGTGGAGATGGCAGAGATGAAGGAGAAGAAGAGGAGTCGGTCAAATCTATCTCAGACCCTAATTGGTTAGATAAGCACAAGTCACCAGAGGCCGAAGAAGTGACCAAACCTCAGTCCTCAAAGAAAACGAAAGCGTTGAAGAACAAGAATATCGACAAAGACCCCACCTTGACAAGTGAGGAGCTTAATCAGGCTCTGTTGAAATCCACAGAAGTTCTCACCAAGAAATGGTCAGAGTTTGCAGTCACGCATCTTGATGCCATCACCGACGTAGCAAAGTGAATCTCGGAGCTGAAGGAGTAGCAGAAAAATCAGTGAATGATGTTGCAGTAAGTAGTGCCCCAGTATCTGTGCAGCCAGACACAAGACAATGGCCGGTTAGAGAACACTGGGGACAAGTTTCAAGTGCCACTCTCATCATAACCGACGTAGCATCTCACGCGGAGATGAGCATGATAGTTGGAATACATTACACCAAGATGTCCATGATAGAATTACATCTCTGTCAGTCAGCTATCGCGAAGGAAATCCAAATACGAGACCACTACTCACAAATATAGTTGGAAAATACCAGGAAGCAGAATGATAGCCTCGCAGCACAGTAGGAGGAAGCGGAGCAAAGAAAGAGCGATGCAGAACTTAAGCAAGTCACATTAGCGCGAGTATTAGAAGAGGCATGTCGAAGTCTTCCTGACTTCGACATCCAGAATGAGGAAGAACTGGACCAAAGGATCGCCAAACTAAAAGAATATGCACAGCAGTCTCGCAGTGAAATAGAGAAGCTTAAATCAGAGCATGAGGCTCAGATTGAGGAGCTTCAACTTCACATCATCTTGGAAATCCCACCGGAGGTCAAAGAGCAATGTCGCGCAGACATTCAGGCCTCAGCACCAAAAATCTCAGATATCATGGGAAATGCAGCAAAACTGCTAGAGGACAGTGTTGACGCCTAGACAAAACTGCAGGAACACCCAGAAGTACAAAAGCTGCAAGAAACCATCAAGCAGCGACAAACAGAGTCGGATGCAGTAAAAGCAGAAATTAAGACACTGCCTCCTATGCAGAAAATGCTCAAGGTAAAACAAAGAAAGGAACTCCAGTAGGAGATTGAGTCATACATAATGAAAGCAACAATGCTGGAAAATTCTATGCAGCCCCTTGTCAACGAGGCCTTGGAGTTGAGTACTGCTGCGGACAGTCAGCTCAAATTTCTAAAGGAGTATCATGCATTTGCATAGGAAAAGGCTAGCGAAGTGTCAGCAGCAGCATTGCAGGAGTTGGTGGAGAAGGAGCAATTAGCCGACAATATCATGTGTGGCCTCAACAAGCAGTTCACTATCTTCGCCAACAAAGTTCTCCCACCAGAAAAGCAGCAGAGTGTCCCGGGATGGGACACTGGTGAGTCTTGGGGGCCTGTTGGGGCATGCACCTTAACGGTCCTTAATTTTGCTAACTCCGTAATTTTTGTGGAATCTTGTAAGCAGAGTTGGGACTCAAAATAGTCTTAGGGGTGTCAGGGTTGAGTCAAAGCCTTCTTTTTGTAATAAACCCATGGTTTAAATCCAGGGTTTAGGGTTCGGGGTGCCCATGGTTTAAGCCCATGGTTTTTTAATAAGTGCACTATAAATAAGCACTCTTGTAAAGAAGTCAGTTTAGGCTTTTGATGTAAGATGAATTGATGCGTGTTATAGCAGATTTCACCACACTAGGTGAATCACACATTGTATGGCCTTCCCCTCTACCGCTGCAGACTCATTAGCCCCTATGGACTACTTTTTGTCTTTTGATGTGTCCTTGATCATCCCTAAAAACATAAGAAAAGTGATATACGCAGATTTTACCCCAATAACCGCGTACATACACGGATATTCCCCCTATAGTCGCATACATCGGGATGTGTGCATAATCCAAATCCTTTTGGAGCGTTCCTTGAATTGGATCCGACTCATATGACTCCTGGTCTTCCATATGCCTTGAGATCACATGGATTCGACCTTTCAGTATCCCTTTGAAAATCTATATAAGGAACCCCTTGAGACATTGAAAGCATAAGAGAGAATTGAGAGGAACGAAACTATAGTCCATTGTTGCCAGAACTTATGCTTGAGTCTGCATCCCTTTGTCCCTTGGAGCATTGTTCTGATCTTCCCAAGATTGCCTTTTGCTAGTAAGCTTGCTATCTGAGTGATGGAGGATTGAGGTGGTGGAGGCCCAAGTGGGGGATTCAGTTTCTCCGGTTCGCAGACGTGCCGTCAGAGGTTGTCACTTGTAATATCTGATTTATATTAATAGAAATATCTTTTCATGTCCAGTAATGTGTATTTGAATGAATATTCTATCCATTGGAATATGTCAAATGCTTTTATATTATTGATTATATGTGCTAGAATAGATCTAACACCATGATATATAGTATGCTTGTATTGTTTACTTGTTGTTGAGGAAGTATTCTATCAATTCAAGTTGAAGATTGGAAAGCTCAATGGGGATCTACTTCAACCGTCCGGAATAAGGTACGAGGTTCAATCCTTTAGTGTTAGACATTTTATTTCTATTGCATATTGGGAAAGATTGATTTCTGGAGTCTAGCTGTCTATTGTGGTACCCCAAGCCATAGGAATTTCTCTCCGTAATATAATTGGTGACTCCGCTGGGGAGTTCCTAGTAATTGTCCTTTGGGGATTTATTTCTTGGCATTCAATGTATTTGAATTGCTCTCTCTCTCTTGTTTGTGTGTTGGGTATGGGGGCATGTATGCCTGGTAGAGCCTGATTGAATGGTGTGAATTTAGTCTCAGCCTGCCTGTTTGCCTTGGATTTGTGCATCTTTTTCTTCTTGTATGCGGGTTTGTCACTTACAGTCGCGTATACACGTGGTTTCCCCTAGGATTTCCGCGTATACACGCGGGTTTACTGCGCATAGTGGCATATACCCTGGTTTTTACCTTTTTCTGGAAGATAGTGGATTGTTGGGTGAATTATGTTAGTTGTTGAGTCTCCTTTGGCACTGCCTAAGTCTGTTAATACCTCTGTTTCTGACCAGAAATGTTTTTTTTTAGCCTAATTTTTTCTTTTAGGAAATTTCTTGTCATGGCATCTTTGATTTTTTGTTTGAGATTGGTGCATTAGATTCCTTTTACCTTAGTACTTTGCTGGAATGCTGTTTATGTGTGCTTGCAGAGTTTGGGGTGGGTAGAATCATTATTTTGCTTTGTGTATCTCTTTATTTTCAAAAAATCCAAAAACATTTGCTTATCATCATGCATTGCATTTTGCACTTTGCATTGTACTTGCACTAGATCTAGATTTGCTTTGGAGTAATAGTTAGGACTTCATATAGGGAAATTTGCATTCAGCATTTGAAGAAGAAATTGTGCATTACATGTAGTACGCATACCCTGTTTTCATGGACACAATGCATTTGCATTGATTGTTGGGTGTGCATTTTGCTTCTTGTTGCGTCATAACACCATTAGTTGCACGACCATATCCTATTTATGAGTAATAAAGCCAACTAAAATCAACGCTAATTAAAATGAATTACACTCTTTTCTTTTCTAGGGTGCACCAACAAGCTTAGGTTTTAGGATCTTGGAATAGTTCATTGTAAGTTAATTCTCCAAGATCACTAAACAACAACAACTAGGTTTCTATCCAGGGAGTGTGTGAAATCCTTGATATAACCAGCGTTCTTAGAATCCTCCTCTCAAAAGGGATTTAAGCATGAGGCAGTGTGAGCGGTTGTTGATTGGGATAACCCCTGGTCAGTAACTGTGTAGCACCGGCGATATAGCCAGGATTGTATTCGTATATGGGGGCTCTTTCGAGAGTTTCGGGCTTTGCTACCCTACCCATATGGTCAATCCTGCCTACTACTTTCCTCCTGAGCTTTGATTATATTGAGGCGACCTTAGTGACCTTACCTAGGATATCGAAGGGGTACTTGTAGAGGTTATTCTGCATGTCTCCCGGCCAGGTTGGGGTCGGACAGCACAGTCTCTTTACGTGTTGAAGCTGAGGACCACAATAATTGGTTACGTACCTCCTCTTGTGGTGACAAGGGCCTCTCAAGCCTCTCCTAGGCAAGACATACCGGCCACATTCGGGAGCTCACTTATCCAGCCCTTGTTTCCTTGCATTTGGCTTTAGATTTTATTAGTGATTGCTCTATGCACACTAGTTGGCCTAGGGTTTACGTAAATAGAGAGTCTTTGCTATTTATTGAGTCATTGTGGAGTCGGGTGTGGTTCCACACCATTCTCGTCGTTTAGCAGGACTTCTGCCTTCTACTTATCCTCCTCCTTTGGGAGAGGGACCTAGACAGTCCAGGTGGACTATGTCACACACTGATTCACACACCATGCAGGATCATTCAGAGACTATTCCTGAGCCACCTCCTCCCATTCGTATTGATGATGGGGAACTTACTCCTACATACGATCCTTCACCTGACCTAGCTGAGTTCGGTCCTGTGATCTCCCAGATAGGATCTTTGCATGATAGACCTACTCACCCTAGGGCTGATTCCCCGTTCACACATTACCGGTATGGAATGCAGGATGATGCCGAGACTCACTTTGACCCTCCTAGCACTAGCTACGGTAGTTATGCTACGACTGTTTTTCGTATGCACGATTTGACATTTCATGTTGAATCCGACTTTGAGCCTAGCACTATGCCTAGGGGCAACCCCATTCCTTACCTTGCAGAGAGGTTTGGGAGTACTAGTCACATTGCACTTTCCATCCCAGTGGTGGAAGCTACATCTTATATACCTCCTAGGTCTAGAGTTAGTGATTCGATAGGGATACCAGGTTCTAGACGAGTGATGATAGGAGCTAGTACATATCTTCTTACAGAGATTCCTTCGTCCTTGCTTCCGAGTTCTTCAAATGTAAACCCTCCACCTTACTCACGTGGTCCTTCGAGTCAGCACATAGCTACGAGTCAGATCCGTACTGCGATTACTAGACCAATTGTGTCTCAAGCCTACATAATACCTGTGGTTTCGAGAGGTTATGTTCATGTTTCTAGAGGTCAGATTGCTACTTCCATGACATATATCCCTACTTCCGGTATGTATATTCCTACTTCCGGAATGTATATCCCTACCTATGGAGTGTCTCATGGGGCATCGCAAGTGATGAACTATGGACCCTATTATGGGACGCAGTATGTACAGGTTTCTCCACCTTATGGAGGCGGGTATTCACAACCTGATTACTCTCCTAATTACGACTTTGTAGCTCCTACTAGTCAAGGTCCACCTCATTATGGTACTTCCACACCACCCTATACGGGTCATACAGGAGGAGGTCACTATGGCCAAGGTCATGGTGGTAATCAATCCTATATGAACCAGGGAGTGGTCCATAGGCCTCATCATCCTAGGCTCCCTTTCCTCGCGACACTCAATCTACCTGACTTATCGAGACTTACGAACGATCATGTGGCTCATGACTCAGCTTGGCCGGCTGTCCCTACCAATCTTCCTTCAGACATACCTAATTTCAAAGGAAAATCAAGAGAGGATCCGAGCGAACACGTTACAACATTCCACCTATGGTGCTCTTCCAATTCATTGCATCAGGACTCAGTCCGTTTGAGACTATTTCAACGTACCCTTAAAGGGCCTACGGCGAAATGGTATATAGAGTTACCTATGGGTGCCTTTACTTTGTTCGACGACCTCGGGATGACTTTCCTTAATCACTTCCAGCTACCAGTGCGTTATAATGTTGGTACTGAACTCTTGTCGACATTTCGGCAAGATAAAGCCACCCATATTTCTGATCATATTCAGGAGTGGCATAGACAGAAGATATTAATTAAAGCCTTTAAACCACGGGAGTTCCTCCTTGAGTGGTTCCTCAAATCTTTATTGCCATATATAGCGAAGGATGTTTCCACATCCGGAGTGCAGAATGAGGAACACACAATCTTTAGGGCGCAAGAACTAGACTTGATCTATGCTCAGTCTGGCTTGTTATATGAGATTATACCTAATGCTACTCATTCTAGTTTCGATCCCAAGGTCAAACCTGGACCACATACCGACGGCATTGTGGGTTGTGCAAGTAAGAAACCTACAGGTTTAGTTGTGAAACAAGTGGCTCAGTTTTCAATCAACCAATCTGCCTCGGGACAAGCTACGGCTTTGTCTCAGCCTGCCCAAATGGTGAATGTACTTGCTGTACAATCGTCTGACCAGAAGGGTAACCAGCAACCCGAACGGAATAGAAAAAAGGGTAAAAACAATAATAATAAAAAGGGTGGGAATAAGAACGAGAATTCCAACAATAATGACAAAAACGGTAAAAATGCTAGGGGGGACAAGCAAAATAAACGTAAGGTCAAGTTCCCTTGCAAGCTATGCAAGGACGATCACCTCACTTACTTGTGCCCTAGAATGGATGAAGCTTCGAAGTTCATAGCACAGGGCCCAGCTGTGTTAACGAACCCTTTACTGCATAACCAGAATATGAACTCGAAGTCCCATGATCAATCTAGTGATGATGATCCAGCTGAGACTAGTGGTCGTGGGTGCATTAATATGGTCTGTGCCGTGAAATTTGTGACACATACAAAAGATTATACTTCGTCACAACCCAACCCAGGAAAAGAACCTGATCCACCAGGAACCCCTTTGCGCATTGAGAAACCTGCGGATAAACCTGAGGCTGCACCTCGCATTCCTAAGGGGCTACTTAAGCGTTTGGGGCATAACCCAAATGCCCGAGCCACCCATAATTATTCAGTTGTCGAGGAATTGGGCCATACTCCTTGTGCGATGTCTGCATTGGAAGTGCTTCAGATTTGTCCATCGCAAAGGAAGGCTTTGCTTTCCGCTCTTGGTGTGAATGGTGATGATTCTTTCTCAGTGATCAAATTTGAAACCGCAGGACATGAGCCTCGCTTGCCCTACTATGTGTCCCTTTTGGTGCATGTAGAATGTCTTGATGTGATCGTCAAGCATACTATGATTGACAAGGTCGCTACTACTTCTGTGATGTCTTTGTCTTGTTGGAAGGGTCTTGGTTCTCCTGAGTTGTCAAAATCTATGACCATGTTAACTACTTTTGATGGGAGATCGTTTAGGCCATAAGGTATCCTTCCTTCCCTTAAAGTCCGTTTGGGAGGGAAGACCATTGCGATAGAGGTTGAGGTGGTTGATGCACCCCTTGACTACAATCTCTTACTGGGAAGGAACTGGATGTATAGTATGCAAGCCGTTGCGTCTTCCGTGTTTCACGTTGTATGCTTTCCACATAACGGGAAGATTGTAATGATTGATCAAATGGCATTCAAGAATCCGCCTGTTACTGCATCTTCGGGAGATTCAATTCCGAAAGTTGAACATTCCCAGCCAGCAACTGGGAGTGTGGGTGTAGGCATGTATCCATCCCTCATGGGAACCTTTAGTTTTCCTGCACTTGTCCTCATGATAGGATCTAGTTTCGATGGTGCTTCGACATCTACGAGATCGGTGCCTTTTCGCACAAGTCATATGGGAGATCCTTGGATTCTTCCTTCACCAAGTCCTTCGAGTGAGGCCACTGAGACGAGCGTGCCATTGCCTGTAGTGATGATAGCTTACCAAGCTAATCTCCAGTCAGCTGCAGAGCCTTGTTCTTCCTCTTCGCGGACGGAGGAGGAAGACCCCTATGTGCTGCCGGCATGGGTAGTACAGTCTTCTCATGCCCATGACTACCTTGATACAGTTTTCCCTTCAGATGAAGCGATTGTCGAGGCTACGTCAGGAGTTGAGCCACCATGGGAGGAACTTCATCATAGATCATACTTCCTTCCAGAGCTTGACCTTTTGGAGCATGAGGATTATAGGGAGATTCTTAGTCAGAAAGTTGGTAGACCTATGGTTCCATTAAGCTCTCCTGATCAGATGGCTGATGGAAACATGGCGAACATACCGTCAACTATTCCTATCAACATTTCTCGCAATCCTGGTACAATTCAGAATGTCTACATTGGGGCGGATTGTTCTCGAGATGAGATTCGGGAGTATATCGAGCTATTCAAGGAATTCCATGATATTTTTGCTTGGTCTCACAATGAGATGCCAGGAATTGACCCTCGGATTGTCGAACATGAAATTAAGACTTACCCCAACGCTAAGCCTGTTCGACAGTGTTTACGCGCGGTGAATCCTAGGAAAGCACCCGCCATAAAGGCAGAGATAGAGAAGCTATTGAAAGCTAGTTTCATCTATCCCGTTCCCTTGACCGAGTGGATTTCAAACCCTATTTCGGTGGATAAGAAGCAGGGAGCGATCCGTATATGCACTGATTTCCATGATTTACATCGTGCATGTCCTAAGGATAACTTCCCCACACCGTTTATAGATCATATTTTGGATGAGTGTGTGGGTAGCGAGGTGTTCTCCTTTATGGACGGTTTTTCTGGGTATAATCAGATCCAAATTAAACCAGAGGACCAACACAAGACTGCATTTATTTGTCCTTGGGGAACATTTGCATATCGAAAAATGCCTTTCAGCCTTAAAAACACCGGAGCTACGTTTCAGCGGGCAATGACCTTGATCTTCCATAATCTCAAGTCTATCATTGAAGTATTTTTGGATGACCTCGCTGCTCATTCTCGCATGAGGATGCGTCATTCTTATCACTTGAGATTGGTGTTCGAAAGGTGCCGGCACTATGCTGTTAGATTAAACCCTCATAAGTGCATCTTTTGCGTGAAGTCGGGTCGTTTGTTAGGATTCATCGTTTCGAAAGAGGGTATAAGAGTTGACCCTTTGAAGGTGGAGGCAATACTTCAGTTGTCTCCCCCATCCAATATTCATCATCTTCAGTGTTTGCAAGGCATGGCAAAATTCCTACAAAGATTTGTTGTCAACTTTGCCAATTTTACTAGAGGTTTCATGCGTCTCTTGAAGAAGGATACTCCCTTTGAATGGGATGAGCGAGCCCTAGCATCGGCCCCGGTGATTATTCCTCCGGATTATAGCCGTGATTTCCTATTATATGTGGTCGCGTCTTTAGAGACGATTGGTATGGTTTTGGTTCAAGAGGATGAGGAGCTCCAGGAGTATGTCATATATTATCTAAGCCAACACCTTATTGACGCAGAGATTCGGTATTCTCATGTCGAGAATCTTGACTTAGCTACCGTACATGCGGTGCAGCGTTTGAGACATTATATTCTCCTTCTCCAGACCTTGGTTGTGGCCCATGTCAATCCGTTTCAATTCGTCCTCACACATAGGATGATTGGGGGAAAGTATAAAAAATGGATTGTCATCCTGCAAGAGTTTGATCTCGAATTTGTTTCGGCAAAATCGAAGAAATATTTAATCTTTGCAGAGCTCATATCGGATTTTTCGAGTGAGGCCGAGGAGTTGGTATGTGAAGATACGTTCATTGATGAACACATTTTCTTAATCTCAATGGCTGGCCCATGGTATGGGGATATCATAGTATATCTACAAACACAAAGGACCCCTACTCACCTCTCGCGAGATGAACGACGACGATTACGTCACGTCTCCAAGAACCACCTCATAGTGGACAATACTTTGTACCGCTGTGGAGTAGATCCCCTTTTACGACATTGTTTAACTCATGATGAGGCTGAGGTAGTGCTTAATGATTGCCATGGAGGGGCGTGTGGTGGTCATTTATCTGGGCTTTCTACAACTCAAAAGATTTTGAGAGAGGGTTATTTCTGGCCGTCGATCTTCAAGGATTATATTGAAACATTCAAGAGGTGCCACCCTTGCCAGGTGTTCGCACATAATATGCGCTCGAAGCCTGCCCCATTACACCCTATTATCACCACCGGTCCCTCCACCAAATGGCGGCTCGATTTTATGGATTGCAACCCAGCTTCGGCTGGGGGGCACCATCATATCATAGTGGCTATTGATTACTTCATGAAATGGGCTGAGGCAATGCCTACAGTAAAATCTAACAGTGAGACAGCCGCTCACTTCGTATTCAACCAAATCATTACTCGGTTTGGGATTCCAAGAGAGCTTGTCACTGACCATGGCTTGCACTTTCAGAACCGTATGATGGAAGAGTTGGAATCCAAGTTAGGGTATAAGCAAGAGCACTCCTCTTCTTACTATCCTCAAGCGAATGGACAGGTTGAAGCAGTGAATAAATCACTTAAGTCCATTCTCCAACGAACCATCGTGCAAAGCAAGACGAATTGGCATATTATTTTATACCCTGCTTTGTGGGCATATCGAACCGCGGTTAAGATTGCCACTGGTTTTTCTCCATATCAGTTTGTGCATGGAGTGGAGTCGATATTGCCAGTTGAATGTGATATTCCTTCATTGAAGTTAGCCATGGAACTCTTACCAGACACTTCACCTTTGGAGGAGCGTTTGGTTCACCTTGAGCAACTCGATGAGCAGAGTAGAGATGCCTTGGTGACTCTAGAGGTTAATAAGAATCGCGTAAAGTCCCAATACGATAAGTCTGTCCATCCGAGAGTGTTTAGTGAGGGAGACTTGGTCCTTTTGTGGGATCAATCGAAAGAACCCTTGGGGGCAGGGAAGTTCAATCTTATGTGGCGTGGTCCTTACGTGGTCAAGCATGTGTTAGAGAAGGGTGCCTACGAGTTAGTGTATTATGAAGGGACGGCCTTGCCGGAGCCTAGAAATGGGCTCTATCTCAAAAAATACTATGCATTATCTTTAGCCAAGGCTGCTTGTTGTATATTATTGTACATCTTTTTTGCATAGTTAGGTCTTGTTTATCGTGATCGGGTTTGTGATTAGTTTCTGTTTCTTGTGGTAAATGTCAATGGAATCTTCCACCTACATAGGATTCGCGGATGGTGCAAGCCGTCACACTCAGCACTCAGCCTTAGCTGCTTGGGTGATTTATACTCCTATGGGTCAAGTAATGTCTTCAGGAGGTGTATGTCTATGGCCATCTTCCAACAATGTTGCTAAATATAGTGCCGTTATCGAGCTTCTACGGGATGCCATTTTGCATGGTGTTCTATCTCTTGAGGTACGTCTTGATTCAGAGTTAGTAGTGTCACAACTCAATGGTTTGTACCATGTTAGAGATCCGACGTTATTGAGGAGATTCTTACGTGTGAGATTGTTAGAACGGCAATTTGAGAGTATAACATATATACACATTCCAAGAAATTATAATCAAGTTGCTGACTCATATGCTAACTACGTGTTAGATTGGCATTTGTTTCATTCATCATAAATTAATCATAAACACAATTTTTACACATGTAAATAAATAAACCAATCACCATAAAACTTTTTATATATATCAAAAATGTGGTAATGCATAGTGTCATAATACAAATTTGGGGCTTTGAAAGCCACCATCATATACACGGTAATACAAAATAGATACACTCCCAGGTGTCTAGTCCTGTGGAGGTGGAGGAGGGTTGTGATCATGATATGTCACTACGGCTCTAGCTAGCCACCGGAATAAACGCACCCATGCGCGCGGTACACCCACCACCTATCTCTGCATAGCCTCAAGCAAGTCCTCGACTTGTGCCATGGGAACTCTACGAGTCAGTCGCACGAAGTTGGTATGGATGTTTTGGAGCGTTTGCTACGCATCCACACTGGTGATATCATCTCCTCTTCCCCTCCGTCTATGACGTGGGAAGCCCTCTGGTCTCCATGGTCCCACATCTGCACATGAATGGTAGATGTCATTATGTATTGTCACCCAAAAACATGTCTTTTTGATTCCATATAATCAAGAAAACACAAAAAAAATAAATACTTCAAAAATTTTAAAAAGAGTGAGGGTCGAGATTCGTTACCTATGTCTCCATATGCTGATCCTGGTGGTAATGGCATGTCTGCATCCCCCCGGAAATCTATCCCTGCATAGGGGTAGTCATCTTTGGCAACAATCTATCATCGCCACCATGGAAAAAATTCAGCTGGATAGGGGTTAGCCACCCTACCACCCCCCCAGTATGCGCATCGCATCTGCCCAACGTCGTTGGGCTGGATCTCGAACCCTGTGGAGAGGAACATCCACTCTAGGGCTCAATCCTGGAACATGCTCGAAGAAAAACGTGCTCAAAATACTACTGAACCCGAAGTTCCGTATCCTACCTGCCTTACACTCACTGAGCTTATGTTTCATGTTGCTCAGTAGTGAAGTGCTCCAGTCATAGATAATCGGTCTCATACACTCCACTGCATAGAACATCAATGGCTAAGAGGCCTGATGGAGTGATGCTAAGCCTGCTATCCTACCCAGCATCAATAGTATGGCCTTTAGGCCCAGCACCTGTATAGTGTTGGTGGGAACTTGACTCCCCACCTTCTCATTATCTGGGTAGCAGTACAAAGCTATGTACTCATCGATAGTAAGCCCATGACCTGCCCCACCTCGGGAACAAAGGTTCACCACCTCCCCTCGTCTAGATAGACATGTGATAAAATAGATATCCTCCACCTCAATGGTGAGGGACATACCGTCTATCCGGAAGGACTCTGAGTCTGGATCGTAATAGTCTATCAGCATCTGTAATAGTCCTAGTTTGGCCCTCAAGCCACCTACGCACCAAAACTTATAGATTCCGCATGCATGTAATACTTGTTGAGCCCTTATGTCGGCCCTTATTGCCTCCTCTACTTCACCATGCTCGCTTTCTTGCCACTCTAGCACCATCCTGCATGAGAAATTGACCAAATGTCCATTAGATTCTTGCAAATTCACTTGCGCAGCGTCATACGCGGTTGTTTTGCAAACAGCCGTGTATGTACACGGTTTCTAGCCCCTTTTCCACATATAGCCAGCCCTATACGCGGAAAAAGCTTCGATACCCACGTGGGCCACAGCACTCATGTAGATTTGGCCTTTATAACCTCATTTGACCATGAAAACTTGTAAAAATTATATTGAAATGCAAGCTGAGAGCATGAGTAAATACTTGGAAGAAACGGTTGTGAATTCCATCGGCTGGATCTCTTGGAATTTGCAATTGAAAATCAGAGCTCCAATGGGTAAAAGTTTCAAATGATTTCTATTTTTTACTATTTATAGAAAAAATTTCAAATATTTGAAAATTTTTACCCCCTTTCCTATAGTTTTGACCGTTTCTGACATAATTTGTGATGTAGAAGACCGGTTGCAGTGCCGTTTTAGCCTATGGATTGACCCATTCGTACTGAGCTCAGGTATAACGTCTACACTGGCATATAGGTTAGGTTCACTACCATTTGCATTTTGCATGACCTTATGACCATGTCACTATATCCTTAGGTACGAACCCACTTTATTATGTCACGGAACCTTCTTGCTGCTATAGAAGTGGCATGATATGAGTGGTAGAGCCACACCTTACATGGGTACCCTAGTTAGCACCTTATTTTCATTTGGTGCCCATGCCGATGTTTCTCCCTTTAGGGTGTGGGAGTCTGTTGTATAGTATTTCTATGACATTTCGCAAGAGCCTCATACTCCTCTTGATCTTATGCTGGCCATGATCCCCTGGACTCCCTTGTATCAAGTTGTGGATGCATTATCATGAGCTTTGCCTGTCTTATTGAGCTTTATGTTGGCTCCCCTGACATTGCGTTTCAGCCATATAGCCCGAGCTTGTCTCATGTTTAGCCATGCAGAGCCTTTGTTTATATCCTTCGTAGCTTGGTTCCCTTTTTACCGGGAGGGGATTTTCCCCCGTGTCGATATCCTACACATGTATCCTTGTATTGAGCATAGGTATGTTCCACTACTTGGAACTAGTTTGTTTTCCCTAATGACACTCGTCTCCTCCTAGTTTGTAACTATAAATCTAGTTTATTCTTTTTTCAGGCTTTTCAAATAATTGAAAAAGACCAAAAAAATCAAAAAGCCAAAAAGCCGGACAAGAAAAGATATTATCTTTGGTAGCTGTCGAGTCGTGTCACCTTCGAACAGAGCACTGTATATCACATCCATTGGTTGGGTTATAGTTTGACTTAGGAGCTGTACTCATTATCTGAGTTTATCTCCACCGACTGGTTAAGCTTCCAGTCCCTATGGAGCCTCTGCTGATGCCTCCTATGTCACAAAGATGTCCCAGTTTGTATATCGAGTCTATGCTGCCTTCATTCAGTCACCATACACCGTTATGCTCTTGTTCGAAGGAAGTTGAAACCTGAGTCGGCCATTCCTTAGTTATCTTGACTTTGCATGTCGGCCATTCCCGGTACAGTTACTGGTTCATGCACCTTATGATCGAGTCCTTCCACATCCTACAGCCTTGCTGAGTACCTTGTATTGGATGATGGGGGATGCCCTAATTCCCTCCTTCTAGCGGATTTCATCCCATCGACTTCAGATCATTTATTCTGGGATTGGAGTCTAGAGTCATTTGTGAGTTCCTTGAGACTTGCAGTCATCAATGGCAGGTTCTCTTGCCATCGACAGTTTTGGGAATACATCAATGTCCCCTGATCGATGGATTCTCTCAAGTGTTCGACCTCAACACATTTATTCACACTTGTTAGTTTGCACTCTAGTACCTTGATTCCCATTTTCATTATCAGTGGGTGATCTCACGTCTGTTAATGGTATACATCAGTGACCGGTAATCAGACGATGGACTACTATGTTCGACCTCGACACCTCTATTCGCATAGTAGGACATGTACTCGTAGCGGTGTGTGTAGAAGACCTTCCAGATTGGTGGCATCCATTGTATGCTACCTCCTTGATCGTGCCAGTGTTCATGAGATTTCAGCTCTCGTGACTTGTTCCAGTATATGTCAGACGTTTCCAGCCACTATGGAGATCTTGATCTATTGTATATCTTCATCCTTTGTGGAGATCATGGTCCTTTGTATATCTTCATCATGGAGATTCTGATCTATGTATATTGTACGTGGCGATGACCACATATGTGTTATCATGTTTCATGCCTATTCATAGCCATTGTACTCTTATGTATCCGGGACTGCTATATGTATTTGCAGTTATATGCAGAGTTGTATTATGGTATTATGCTGATTGGGTGGCTGGTCTTCCATTTGGGTACCTTCATCACTCCACTTCTGGGATGGACTTATAATGTATTTCGGCCATCCTATAACCCCTCTAATCTCATACATTAGGGGGCATCTGTTATAGCGGATTTCACCACACTAGGTGAATCACACATTGTATGGCCTTCCCATGTCCCGCTGCAGACTCATTAGCCCCTATGGACTATTTTTTGTCTTTTGATGTGTCCTTGATCATCCCTAAAAACATAAGAAAAGTGATATACGCGGATTTTACCCCGATAGCCGCGTACATATGCAGATATTCCCCCTATAGTCGCGTACATTGGGATGTGTGCATAATCCAAATCCTTTTGGAGCGTTCCTTGACTTGGATCCGACTCATATGACTCCTTGCCTTCCATATGCCTTGATATCGCACGGATTCGACCTTTCAGTATCCCTTTGAAAAGATATATAAGGAACCCCTTGAGACATTGAAAGCATAAGAGAGAATTGAGAGTAAAGAAACTATAGTCCATTGTTGCCAGAACTTATGCTTGAGTCTGCATCCCTTTGTCCCTTGGAGCACCATTGTGTTCTTCCCAAGCTTTCCTTTTGCTAGTAGGCTTGCTATCTGAGTGATGGAGAATTGAGGTGGTGGAGGCCCAAGTGGGGGATTCAGTTTCTCCGGTTCGCAGACGTGCCGTCAGAGGTTGTCACTTGTAATCTCTGATTTATATTAATAGAAATATCTTTTCCTGTCCAGTAATGTGTATTTGAATGAACATTGTATCCATTGGAATATGTCAAATGCTTTTATATTATTGATTATATATGCTAGAATAGATCTAACACCATGATATATAGTATGCTTGTATTGTTTACTTGTTGTTGAGGAAGTATTCTATTAATTCAAGCTGAAGATTGGAAATCTCAACGGGGATCTACTTCAACTGTCCGGAATAAGGTACGAGGTTCGATCCTTTAGTGTTAGACATTTTATTTCTATTGCATATTGGGAAATATTGATTTCTGGAGTCTAGCTGTCTGTTGTGGTACCCCAAGCCATAGTAATTTCTCTCCACAACAATGCGAAGCTAAGGCTTGTTTTGTAAGAAAGGTGAAGTCCCAGCTTTGTGCGTGGACGACCTCTGTAGCTGTGTGTGCAGAGGGTTTTGGGTGATTAAGAAGATCTGCAGCTATGTGCGCAAAGATCTGCAGCTTAGTGTGCATCTTTGAGGAACTGAAGGGATCTGCAGCTGAGTGCACAGATCAGAACTGTGGTTTTTGTAAAGAGTTGAATAAAACATAGTTCTGTGGACGTAGCCCCTAAACTGGGGGTGAACCACGTTATATCATGTGTTGTGGTTATTTTGTGTTGTTGTTATGTTCTTTTATGCATTGATAAATATATAACTGATAAGTAAGATCACTGCTAAATACTAACTTCACTGTGAATTCCCAGTAAAGGGTTAAGCAAGGCACTGTTTGTTTATCTAACCGCGAAGCTAAATAAGTGAATGTCAAAGCTCTGTATTTTATGATTATCATTTGTTAGAAGCTAAAGGTACAGTAATATCCCTCTTCTGCTTGCAGAAACCTGATTCTGCAGCACCCCATAGCTTTTTTGCGTGAGACTGCAACCTGTTCGCAGCTTGTTGCCGAAAGGGCCAACACTGTGGGTCTTTTGTTGGTGCGAAGACAAAAGTAAAGAACCCGGGTCTGCCCTAAGCCCAACACTAGGTGTCTCATATCTGCATGGTGTCTCATATGCCTCGTAGGTGTTATATATGTTGCTTAATTTATATATCTGCAAGCCAGGTGTTTTACTGCAGACAACGACACAATGTAACATAAACAATTGCAACTGTAACAGCAACAAAGCAGAGTATTTCTACGTAATCTCTCTCTGTATTGATTTCTTACTGTGAGTTTCTTCCCCGTGCCATTTGTTTCAATGTCGTTCCATTTTTTTTAATGTCATACAGGTGTAACATTGGCATTGTCATGCCATTTGTTTTAATGTCATGCCATTTGTTATGTCATGCAAGTATAACATTGGCATTGTTTGTAACACCTTCACTTATATTTTTTTTATTTTTCCAAATTGATTAGGTTGAGTGAGATGGGGACGACACCGGCATTGTTTGTGACACCTTCACTTATATTTTTTTATTTTTCCAAATTGATTAGGTTGAGATACATGGGGTCGACCCGAAGCCTTGATTGTACCCATGGTTTCATGGAAAACCACCAGTATAGTGAAAGTTAATTTATGTAGTGCATTGCATATTTAAAGGCGTCGTCATGAGGACATGGTACGTTTCATTCTAACTTCTAAGTTCAAAATTGAAATTAGTCTTTGTATTTGTATAAGAATATAATTGATTATATGTATATTTTATTCATTTTCTACATCTATATTTCATTTAGCTAGTTTGACAACCCAGTTTAGCCAACATATGGCATTAGATTTCATGCCAAGAAGCCTGATGTTTAGATGTTGAACTTGTGAGACTCATGTGACATAAGAGATATGCTATGAGTTATTTATAACCTAGTAGGGTGAATAGTTCAGGAGCCTAAGCCTTAAGTCTTAAGGTGATGTCACTTGGAGGGAGCCACAATTTATATGTCATTTGGAGGGATCCACAATTTAGGCACTAGATGTAAGTCCAATAAAGAGCTTGACAGAGCTAAACAAAGGTTTCATTTCTTCGCATTTCTAGTTGCAACCCCTTTCGAGGTTGTTTCACTAACTTTAGGTCCGTATTAGTCCCACATTTGCAATGTGGAGCACCTTGTTATTATTATAATTTACTAGCATAATTTATTTTATTATATTTTAATAACATTTCAACATTGCACTTTGATGCTAGGAACCACTTTGATGTTCCAATTCAGCTGGTTCTTTTGATCGTTGGTAGTGATGTAAGTTCTTTTTTTGAAATTTACAACAATTATTTATTTTTGGATAAACATATAGTTTCTATGATATGCTCATTGGCATGTTATGATCTTTATTATGGAACAAGATAAGGCACATGTACTTCAAAGGTTGTTGTTTATGGATGACCTTAACATTGTTATTGTTTAAGGATAAGTGCTTTTCCACTTATAAACATAATATGTGATCTTATGATTAGTTTATATTATTTTCAAATGTTAGAATTAATATGAGCACAATACTTTCTTTTAAAGTTTGAAAGATATTTGAAAATATTTTTTTGAATAAAAAATAACAGTTAAATAAAAAGTAATAGTTATATACAATGTAATGTACAATAGAAAAAAATTACTAGAAATTTCAGGAACATAATATTTATGAAAATATATATACTGCACAAAATAACAACTATGTTATAAAGCAATTAGTTGTTTTTCTTATGTAGCAGAATATATGTTCAAAATTATTATTATGAAAACTCTCACTAAGTTGTTAAGAAAAAAATAAAAATAAAAACTATAATAATTATTATTCCTAATATTAATTGCAAATAAATTAAAAGACTAATTAAGTGCAAATAAATTAAAAACCTAATTAAGAATGTGCATAAAAGTAGAAATATATATGTACATTTTTTCTATCTAATAGTTCACTAAATAAATAGCCATGAAGTAATTTTTAATGTTAGAATATTTATATATAGAATTTACAAAATTCATTTTAATTAGGAAATATTTATATAATTCTATGTAACTATAAATAATTGATTTGTATTTAAAATAATGGATATCAATTTCGTATTATTATTTTTGGATTTGGAGCAACCCAAGTTTCAAGGACCTTCATATCAAGTGTGTGATTTGTATTTAAAATAATGGATATTGATTTTATATTATTATTTTTGGATTTGGAGCAACCCAAGTTTCAAGGACCATCATATCAAATGTGTTGTGTATCAAGTTTACATGGCCACGCACCTGGGTGGTAGGTGCTAATGTTCCCATGGACTCCAAGTGTTGTCTCAAGCGAACCAAGCATTTTTTACTAGATTTTTGGTTTTGATAATTGAGTATATATACTTTTAATTTAAAGTTTAATAAATTAATGTTTAATTTTAAAATGATAGAAAATTTTTAAGTTGTATGGTGTTTATGGTTTTAATTAAATATAAATTTTCAAAGTTTTAATTAAATAACTTTTGTATTTTATTAATAGCTTTTAAGTTTCAAAACAACTTATTAGGAATGGTCAATATGTCTAAAGTTTCAAAACACTATAGTGTTGATGTCAAAGACATAGCCAACTAGTGTCTCTTGTTGTTGGAATGAGTATTCATATGCACTATCCACTTCATTTGTGTTTTGAACAATTCTTCCATCCAAATCTTTGGATTTCGAAAGTCCCCTAAATCAATGAGGATCAATCCATAGGACTCATCCAAAATAAATAGAACATGGGGAGGAATATTTAGATAAAGAAGATGGAGAATAGTACGTATCCACTAGTTGGTCTTCTCGTTTCAAGAAACAATATTCTCATTTTAAATCGATTTTACACATTACATAGAAACATTGTTTTGGCTTATTTGTATACAATATTATAAATATGAAATTTATATAAAGTAAATAAATAAAAAATAATTCTCAATCTAAATTTATCAAGTGAAAGATTTAAACATTTTTATACATTTTTTTTTATTATGCATCTAAACTCATTTGTATGTGTGTCTATTTTAATTCCTCTTTTTACAACTTCACTCTTATAACAATATCTAATGACAATGTCGAGAACATTGCCACCTCATGGCTCTTGTTCTTAAATGAAATTACTTTATATAAACCTCGGACGAGACCTCCTTCCTCTAAAAGGTTGAAAATATCAACATCGCATTCTACAATGGGCCTTCTTGTGTGAATTTTTGTTCAAAACATAACAAAAACACTTAATAAATAAGATGGAAATTTATAATGAAAAAATGAAATGAAAGTGATTTGTATAATTAAAGTAAATTGGATATCGATCACAAGGAAAACAATAAGTACGAAAATGTTTGAAAATGAGGAAACAAACCACGAGGCCAACTCATCCATAAGTTAGTAAAGAAAGGTGGATCTCAATGAAGAAGTGTCATCATATATCCTACGTACAATGACAACAATAATACAACACAATAAATTTCTAATAAACTTAATAAACTTAAGATTAAGTGAATGGAATACTTGTAATATAAATGAAAACACAAGGTGTAAAGCAGTTAAATAACTTATATTATATTCAAAGAAGAATATATTTATAAACAATGAAAGGTATCACCTTGAGAAGTAATGGAAATGAATTCCAATCTCTCCCTTTAGGGAGATAAGGGTTCTTTTCTGACAGAAACTCTATTGCTGACGTGGAGTGACTAAGACATCTATTCCCTTTATGTGATGGACAATGAAGAAGAAATGCAAGAAACACCAAATTCAATCTAGAAGAACATTGAATATGATTACAACATCAATGTTCAATCGTTGGGTGAAATCTAGTGTTGTAATCTTGCATTCTTTAGACTAATTTAATTGGATGGAGAATGCTTGTATTTGTGGTATTTTCTATAGGATTGTAATGAAAGTGGAGATATTTCCTAATCTTTCTACATGCAATTGCCAAATATAACCCAAGTAATCCATCTTAGTTGTTGGATTCCACCTGAATTGGAGGTTGCATGGAATATGGGTTCCTTTGTTGAAATGTAGATTTTATCACACAAATGGTGTACATAAACACTTAGTGTGTATCGAAGGACTACCCATGTGATATGAGCATTCCACGAGCTCATGTCTCGCACAACTATATGCATGTTCAAGTTTTTAGTTTGGTTTTGATCCTCCATAGATACAAAAGGACTCTACATGGTGTTGTGTTTCATTATTATGGATTGTGTTGTATTTTTATAGTAAACCATTTCATCCACACAAGAATAAGAAAATAGAATGATAACAAACCTTTTTTGGACACTGTAGTGTGGATTTCTCCACTACCACTACCACGTGCAAAAACACCTACCTTAGATCAACCGGATCATAGGGTAGATTTCATAGTGCGAAGGATCTCTCGACTTCGACTTGAAACAATAAACGATAACAACAATAAAAATATTTTTTATTTTTCAGATATATTCTATTAACTAATAAAAACAAACAATCCTACCTTTATGTAATGTGGGCCACTGTAGTCGTCTGAAAAAATGGTCCGCCGACTCCACGGTCTAGTTCTCCAACTGTCTCCACTAATGGTTTTCAAATAGGGGAAATGGATCCAAATGGGTATGGAGAAAGCTCAACATACATCGTGGGAAGGATATGGTGAAATATGGGAATAAGGGTGAAAGGTAATGCCATGTATTGTAATCCAAAAATGTAGGAATCAAGGAATGTTTGTGGGGAGACCTTCACAATGTATTTATAGGACAATCCAAGGTTTTTTTACCCATGGTATTTCTCCATGGGCTTTGACCCATTCTCATTTTAGTTTTTTTTGGTCCATTTTGGAGAGAGTGGAGATAAGTCACAATAAATTCTCAACTTCCCTTCAATTATGGGGGAAGGAATAATAATGTTTTGGACCATATTTGGTGTATTTTTAATTGTGAAAGTCAAAATGGGGGAAATAATGATGCATAATTATGGTTTGGACCATAGAGACCTAGGGGAACAATTTTGAGTGTTAACAGATTTCCCCTTGATGTGTGAGGGAAGGATCTCATTGTATGGTCGATATACATCATAGGATCAAAGGAGAAAATGCCACAATGGTGGAGAGACTGGAGAGGACCTCGGAGGAGTGGAGTCGCCTCATTCAAGCTGCAGTGGCTTTTGGTTTGTATTTCTTCTCAAAAATGGATGAGGTACATATAATATCCTACATATATATGGATGAGGTGGGCATACCCATGTTAGTAACAATGTCTCAAAATAAAAATGGGGATTGAGTCTCAATCAATGGGAGTCGGTGAATACATATATACAATTGTTAGTACATCATAGTGACCTCAACGAGAGGTTGAATACGTAAACTGATATGAAGAATTGGTACAAAGGAACAATGACATTCTCATGGAATGCAATATCATCACAACTGATGCTCCATTGAATCTAGAGGTGTACATAACTAGATGGACTCAATGACTGAGATTCAGAATCTTGGAGGTACAATATACAACATCAAGAACTGGAGATACACAAAAGCATAACACTGAGGGACTTCTGAACACTGTCACCAACACAGCCCGAATATCACAAGGGACATGAAACTGCATGGGTCCCCAAAATAGAATCACTAATGTGCTAGAGTCAAGTGACAACCAGGTCTTTGACCAAATAATGAGAGAACCAAAACCCTGTATGAATCTCAACGTTGCAATAGTGTGGCTGAAGTTTAGCACATGAGACACAACCAACCCAAAAGGCGCTAAGGACTTCTTTCAAGTGGTCCAAGGAACTCATCAATGAGGTGGATGAAACCAGGATACAGGGACCTCTGGGTATATCCTCTGGAATAGATGTACTAACGTCGATAGAGGGAGACCTGCAAATACCAGGGAAACGAGGTGTCCTTAATAGAAGTGTGAGAGGGACAACCATAGATATGGAAGAATACTGGGTTTGAGGGACTGAATGGGGAATGGGGGCAGGGGAGTACGAGGGACTCAAAATTCCTTTGTTAAGAGTATGACGAAAGGGATGACCTAGCATTAGATGATATTGATTCATGGAGTGGGGACCATATCTAGGAAACCATGAAGATGACTGCAATGGAAGATACTGGGGGAAGTAACTGAATTAGTGATATCTAGTGGATCCTTGTAGATTACTCTGAACAAAGGAGAACCAATGGGAGGAAGCTAGCATAGACTATATGTAATGTGTGGGCTCGAAGAACTATTATGGGCCTTCTTCATAGTTTAAGGAGCATGAATAAGGGATAGAAGTATGCTCAATGTGATACTATCATGTGGATTTTTGTCGATCCCAAGACGGTAAATGATCAATGGTGTTTTCATGTTTAGAGAGTCTGAAAACAGGAAGAAGACTCCAATGTGGTCTCTTTTTCATATAGTAGTATCCTAAGTATGAAAACGGATAAAAGTGTACAAAGGAAATCCCTCCCAGCCGAAAGGGGCAGAGAGACTTACTTTCCGTAGTTAATCCAACCAGGCCAAAAAAGGCTAAACCTATACTGATTGGACGATCATTTAAATACTTTTACGAGCATGAATGAAACCAAGTTTTCTCAGCAATATTTTCTTTATGGGAGGGTTGTAAAAGAGCTTAAATACAACCCGTAATGATATTTTTTGTAACTTACGATCCCAATGTTCGACAAAGCATAAAATGATACAAAGGGAAACATTCCTAGCTGGAAGGTTCTAGGGCAGTCCTTTTATTTTAATATTCCACGTAGTCCAAAAAAGGAGATAAATGAGGCCACATAGATGCCATTTCAAATTATTTAACAAGTGTGAAAGGAAGAACGTATAATCGACAATATTTTTATTATTTTAGGAGCCAGAAAAAAGTTTAACAAAAACTCCATAATGGTCAATCAAGCAAGGAGGAAGTGTTCGATGTACCCACGATGTACCAAAAGGGATGGTGCTGGGAACATGGCTAATATGAATAACAAGGGACACTGGTGGGGCCTCCTTGTGGGACAGTGGATGGTTGTAAAATAAGGCCAAGTTTGCAGTATGGATATAGTGTATGGCCCATGAACATGCCGATCCAGACAAGGGTTGATTTGTGTGGTGGCACACAAATCGAGGTGACTTCAGGAAATGGCCCAAACAATTAGTACTATGGGAGGCAGTCTAGTAGGTCGTTTCTTCACCAAGGAGTTGTTTGCATAGTGGAGAAAAATCCCTATCCTCATAGAGGACTATCCATACGTAGGGATGGAATACTAGGGAGATCTAGATATGCATTGACCTTTAGGGCAGGTCTGAGGACCTGTCAGTACGAATACATGACTCTATGTGGTTTTAGTCATATAAAGTTTACTAACATAGTGGTAGCTAGATCATGTGTGTAATAGATACTGATGACATATTGTGTGAATGTGTAGACATGGGACAACGCCCTCTAGGGTGGTACCAGTAGTGCAGGGGTAGGGTGGAGGGGTTAGATCCACCTACTCATGAGCAAAGGAGGTAGTAGAGTGCGAAATTGGACTCACTACGGATGGACATGGAGAGGCTATTGAGGGGGTGGCTGACTTGTGGTAAAAAATATGCAAAACAAGAAAGAAAAAATATGGTAGAAGGGTATGCATGGTGATCTGCTTCAAGCATAGAAACTCTTGAGGTAGATCCCATTGCGGGGATTATTCAAGAGGCGACCGTCAGAGTCAGCAAGAATATATGCCCCCCTTTCTGAGACATCGATGGATGACATAAGGGACATACCACATGGATTTGAAATTCACTTTGTTATTCTTATCACAACATTGATCGTAAACAAGGATGAGGCCCCCCTCACTAAAGGAGGGTGGGTGGGTGTGGGAGTCATAATGAGACTTCCATCGGGTCTTTTTCACTTTAATCGTCTGGAGAGCATCACGATGGTCCTCATTGGTTTGTTCAAGCATAAGTATAATTTTTTCTAACAGTGAAGTATCAAGTAGAATTTTGATGGAAAGGTAGAGTGACAAAATATGGAATTCGATGGGAAGAACTAATTCCACACCATGGAATAAGTGAAATGGGGTAAAACCGATGGAAAATTTAGAGATCTCTCAATCGTTGTGAAACTCATGTCAGGATAAATCAGGGATCTTACACAGTCAAAGAGGAGGAAGTACTATAGGTAAATATCGTATCAATGGTGTTATTGTCGTTCGAGGAAGAGGTCGGAGGGTGGATCTCCTCAAGGATGGTGATTTCGGACTTGCGGGAGTGCTTATGAACTTCGATAAGGAGCGATCGATACTCTGTAAATTTTGGGCAATGGTGTGAATAATGACCATGTAGGCCACAAACTGCACATGGGTGGTTGGTGTGGAGTGATTTGTTCTTAACCTCAGGTATGTTTGGTACATTGACAACTGGGGTGTCATTAGTCTCAATTACAGTGCACATATGGGAGCAAAGGATAGGAAAATCGAGACAATTTTGTGTCGCATGGTCTTGGACATCACATAAAGCACATGTAGGAGGAGGACACAGTTCTGTCATCGCTTTGGGCGCCTTGCCACCAGTATTTGTGGGAGTAGGGGGGGTGCAGTAGTAGAGACAGAAGCAGTCATTGGTGTACTAGGAGGTGGGTGCGACATCATCTCAATAGGATGGACGAGAGTCAACACAACCTATGGAGTCAAGTGAAGGGTGGGGGGATCAAAGTAACACACAGGAATACCCAAAATGAAACTTGGAAGGTTGAGGGTATCCATGACTGGCTTACTCACAACACTAGATGGTGGAAAAAGGAAGGGGATCGTGTGTACAGGGAAGGAACCCCAATAATTCCCCGAAGGTTGTGGTTGAGGTTGCGACAAAGGTTGCGATGAGGTAGGAATGTTACCAGATGTGATAGTGCACAAATACGGTATGTCAGTCGATGAAAGAGGAGGTGATAATGACAAAAAGGTGTCAGCCAAAGGAGCATTAGGAAATAAGTGTGGGAAAACATCGGACAGGGAAGGTATGGAATCACTTTCGATGGTAGTGTCGATAGTAGGAGGACATGTTCCAGAGTGGCTGGTCCTTTAGGATCATAATACGTTAGTTGATCGATGGTCACAATATTCCCATCATGGGGGAACGTTAAGAGTCGAAAGACAGTAGAAGTAACGACTCGCATTTCATACATATAACTGTGCCCAAGGAGGAGGTTATAATTGAGTTGGGCATTAACAACCTCAACGTCAATCAACACGGATTTCCCATATAACTCAATGGGGACATCTTGATAATTATTTGGGGTTGAGTATCATAGCCATCATAGGCACGAAGGGCAGTTGTGGTGACCTTTGTTGATCAAATCCAAAAATTTTCTGCAAATGTATTCCTTCTCAAGAATGGATCTTCTGTAAATAGATGCATTAGGTAATGAGGAACCATGAACAAGTTCAATGGAGTGTTTTATCTGACAATGTAGAGGTCATCTATTCAGCTCTTGAAATACATTCTGGTATTCCCCAGGAATGTGGTTAATTTCTTGTTGTTGTCCGCAGCTATGCTGGTCAGTGAGTCGACTTGTTGTTGCATTCTTCCTGGAATGTTGAGGATTTACAATAATTAATGCAAGCTTCTTAGAATGATTAGTAATATTTGTTGTTTTTTTGGTAGATATCATAACAACCATTGATGTTGTTGATGTATTTGTAACTTCAGAATATATTCTGATGTATATTATCATTGTATGTTGTTGTACCCCCATTGGGGATGTGTATTACCCCTTTATGGGATGTCTGAATTGTGTCTAGACCTTTAGGTAATACCTCCATTGTAAGTTGGGGCAATACTCCCCAGTTTAACATCATGTAATATGTAATTTTAATCTCTCTAGGAGAAGTGGTCCCCATGTGAGATGACATGTAGGCTCGAGTCTTATATTTGATCAGTGACTTGAAAGGGTATAAATAGGGAGGTTCTATCCCTCATTTACATACACCTCACACACTCTCTAAGGCACATGAAAGAGTGAGACTATCAAAGGAGGATAGAAAGATAGCTACTGAACATTTCTTATTACTGATTTTGATCATCTTACTATTCTGAAGAAGTTTGTACAGTTTTCTCCTTTATGGTTTCCTCGATGAAAATATATGTGTCTTGTGTATCTTTTATATCTTATGCATTTTGTTGTACTTGTTATTCTTTTAGATAAATATCCTATATAATCTAATCATATCTTAAGAAAATCTAAGATCCAGAATCATAGCCTCTCTGAAAGAAGGCAGTGTGCAGCTACGGGAACTAGGGCTTCCTAATTGAAGGTGTTCTCTCCACAAATCATCAAGCAAGGAGGTCTAGGATAACTTTCCTCACTAGGAAGAATCTATTGGTGGTAGAAGTTTTTGAATCCAATAATTTTCGCTATACGGCCTAAATAGAGCTACAATGTAAGCTAACGCAAATTAGGGTTTCATGCTTGAAAACCCTAGAAGACTAGATTTAGTCATTCTAGAACTTTCGCTATAACAAGAAATTGGAGAAGGAACAGAACCTGAAACATTTACAGAATGAATATAAATTCTTTCTATACCTTTTGTAAACATTTCAGCCTGAGATTCTCTATACTTCAGGATATATGGTTCCTCCAAATCAGGGTTCCATCCTCCTCCAGAATACAATCATAAACAGGTGACCTAGGGATATTTTCTATATCTCGGGCTAGAAAGGTCCAAACTAATTTTTGCAAGATGTTGTAGGTAGGGCACGGGATTTATTTTATGTGGTACACTTTTTATACCTAGAATGTGAAACAGTAATACATGGAAGTCCGTACAAATTCGTTATGTTGAACAGTCACCAAAACGGTCACCTTGGGAAAATACAAATAAGTCCCACTTGGAGAATCCATTTCCACTCTAACCTATGGGGTTGGATAGAAGAATTATCAAGATATCACACTGATAAGTTTCATACTTTAAGGATATAAAACTTCAGAGGTACATCAAAAGCAATATCAGTCATTTCTACAGAAGAAATTGGAAAACTAGGTCTTCCTATTACGGGAGCTTCCCTCCACTTTTTTTCAGAAAAAGAGTACATTGGATATCTCACCTTGAAGAGGCATATATTTATATCCAATCAAAAGTTTGAAATTACAATTTTTGAAAATTAGGGTTTCTCCAACAATCCCTAGATCAGCCAGCTCTAGAACTAGGACAGACACCTCAAATCGGTAAGATCTAAAATTTTGTTATTTACATTTGAGGTTCTCATTTCAAAATAACTAATCATTCCAGCTTGATGACAAGCTTGGTGAAGCTGGAAAATTCCCAGTATGGAATTATAGGACCTCCGTGATCCTTGAATAAATTGACTTGGATCAGTATTTCAATAAGGAAGTTCTAAGATTCAAAGGGAGATGATCTAAGGTTAGAGCCAAGAGAATCATTGCAGATTCTATTAAATATCATCTTATCCCTCATGTGTCATCCTTAAAGACACCAAAAGGAAGTGTTCGATTCCATGATGAAGCAATCAAAGAAGAACAAGATATTTCTATAACCACCTTGAATGGCCTCCCAAGATCATGGAATTCATTCATTCGAGGAATGTGTGCAAGAAGGAAGTGATTACCTTCAACAGACTTTGGGAAGAGTGCACACAAGAACAAGCTCAACTCAGAATAAGAGAAGAGAATATGGGAGCAACTAAAGATCAAGCTCTCATGATTCAAAGAAAATCCCTCAAGTGATGAGGAATATGAAGGACTCAATTCTTGCAGAACCTCTTATCCATCTTAGCATTTGGATAAGAAATGATGCTGTTATGAATGAAGAAGATGATAAAGCTAAAGGATCAAGAAGGAGTCTACCCGTGAAACAAATAAAGATAAATATTTAATTGGCATTTCATGATATTTTTTGGTTATGCATTTGTTTATATTCAGTTGATGTGTTATGCCTATTTGAGTATTTGCACATATACTAATGAAATGCACATGATGGGTAAGAAGTCAATGATGTTGTACAGCATTCCATTACTAATTATCTATATTGAAACCTCTTTACTAGCATATTAGGAGTATTACACACTCTTAATAACATTAGGGTAGAATGAATATAGAAGTTATTGTATGTATACATGATATGGATGAATGTCGTNATTTGTCACTATTAATATGTTTTGGAAATTATGATATGTTTCTAATCATGCAAATGAACTTGACTTGTAGATCATTCCAAAGAACAAGTAACGACAGTTCATAAGAGGAACCTGAAGCTTCCCGAGTCAAAGACACCATAGAGAAAGAAAGAGGCCTCAGACACACTCCAGTTATGTGACACTATTGAATGCCATCATTGATGCAGATCCTTCCAACTATGAAGAAGTAGACATGAAGAAAGGGAAGGAGACTATGATCAAAGAGTGCCAGTTCAAGAAGAATGATGTTTAGGATGTGGTGTCGAGAGCTGATGGGAAGTCCGTAGTGTCTTACATATGGATTTACAAGATCCAACATGAAGTAGATGGAAACATCGTGGCATATAAGGCAATATTCGTAACACGAGGCTTCTCACAGAAATAAGGCATAGACTGCGAAGAGACATTTGGACCAATGATGAGTCAACTATACATAGAGATACCACTAGGAGTTGAGACACATGACAGGCAGACTCATGTGTGCAAATTAAAGAATGTCATGTATGAGATTAAAAGGAACCCATGGGATAGAACATACAGTTACATAAGGAGCTTGAAGATCACCTAGAGTGATGAAGATATTAACCTTTTCTCAAGATTGAAGATGAAATCCTATAGAGGATGACAAGCTCACAGATGGGTTCGAAAAGAAATTTTCAACAAAGTTCAAGATAGAGGATCTTGGTACCCAGTGAACCTAGATGGATACATAGAATATTAGTAGCAGAGGAAGCTACTTGTCACTCCATTACAAAATTCTTAAATACATAGAGTATGAAAGGCATAGGGGGAATGATGCTCCGCTTCAGAGGGAGTGACTACAGAAGATCTTGAGGTTTGACATCGTACGATAGGATGGAGATCTTACTGATGGCTCTAGACTTTACTAAGAGTAAAGCGAATTCCAACCTTTACTTCAAGGTTGAAGGAGGAAGACCATTGATGCCACTTTTATATGTCGATGACCCATTCCTGACAGGAAAAGAGGAACTCATTAAAGATGCAATAAGGATACTTGCTGCTGAGTTGAAGATGAAGGACTTGGGTATGATGCACTACTTTCTAGGAATGGAGGTGTGGCAGAGTACAAATGGAATATCCCTTGGACAAGGGAAGTATGAAGTGGATATCCTAAATAGGTTTTGGATGATGGATTGCAAGGCCATGGCCACACCTATGGCATCGAACTTTAATCTATTGACTGATGCTTCATTAAATACGGCTGATGCCACAATGTATCGTTAGATGATTTGTTCATTGATGTGCCTGACGAATACAAGACTAGACACATGCTTTGCTGTGAACGACCTAAGCCAGTTCCTAATGGATCTGAGATGTGCTCACCTAGTTGCAAAGCATGCTGTGAGGTACCTGAAGGGTACAGTTGAGTATGGGATCAAGTATGATACAAATAAGATGACTAACCCGCATGGTAGCTTCACTAAGAAAAAGAGAACCTTGGGTTGCTTCTTCAATTTTATATTCAGCATGGGCTACTGGTTTGGCAGGATGCAGTCCTGCATGGAGCTGAGTACAACCAAGGAAAAATATGTTTCCACTTGCTGAGCTTTTTGTGAGGTAGTATGTTTCTTTTGAAAGATACTATTCGATTTGATTGATTTGACTTGCATTTTTGTATGATGCAAACAGGAGCAGTGAAGCTCTAGTATTTGATCTAGATCGAGATCTCTAAAAAGAGGGAGTGATGAGTTCTAGCATAGCTAGTGAGATGGGTTGTCTGAGCATAAAATCCTGGTGAAGCTCATAGGTTGCTCATACATAATCAATCATGTAGGTTGTCCTTAGATGTAATCAGTCCTAGCGAAGCTCGCAGGTTATCCTTGGACGTATTCAGTCCTGATGTGATTCTATGCTAGAAATGGCCAGAGTGAAGTTTGAATAATTCAGAGAGAATCTTGGTGTACTTCAAATCGAGGTTCCTTCCAATGGGAAGTAATGAGCCCGAAAGATGAAAATACACATGAGCCTTTTTGACATGGTGGCAGTCTGGGCCTCCCATGGTCGTGATGTAAGTGCTAATCATTTCCAACATGGTGGAAGGCTAGGCCTCACATGGCCATTGATGTAAGTGCTGAGGGCCTTTCTAACATGGTGGTAGGCTGGGCCTCCCATGGTATTGATGTAAGTGATGAGCCTTTCTAGCATGGTGGAAAGCTGGGCCTCCCATGTTCATTGATGTAAGTGTTGTGTTATGTGTATATGGGTTATGCTCCATTTGACAATGAGATGACATGAATATGATAAGGTAATAGTAGGGTAAACATGTTTCAAAGCATGTGATCAGTCCTCAAATGCTCCTTCAGGTTTTGTAGTGGTATATAATCAGTCCCGGGAGATCTTGCAGGTTTTGTAAGAGGCATATAATAAGTACTGAGTTGTACCTACATTATGGCTTGCTTGTAGAAATGATGAAGACCTGGTAGAGGGCTAGGAATACATCTAGCATGAATAAGAGTTGGCGCTATAGATGAATACCTAGAAAAG
The DNA here is from genome assembly GCA_001517045.1 of Pseudotsuga menziesii. Lineage (NCBI taxonomy): Eukaryota > Viridiplantae > Streptophyta > Pinopsida > Pinales > Pinaceae > Pseudotsuga > Pseudotsuga menziesii. Next base: position 104,317 of record LPNX010935476.1, on the reverse strand, counting down.
GACTAGGCCTATATCCAAAATGAAAAAGGGTTGGCACTGTAGATGAAGACCTAGCATAGGACTAGACCTACATACATCATGAAAAAGGGATGGAACTGTAGATGAAGACCTAGCAGAGGACTAAGCCTACATCCAACATGAAAAGGGTTGGCACTGTAGATGAATACTTGATAGAGGACCAGGCCTATATCCAGCAAGGAAAAGGGTCGGCACTGTAGATGAAGACTTAGCAGAGGACTAGGCCTACATCCAGCATGAAAAAGAGATGGAACTATAGAAAATTTTGATGACATATAGTATGGGGTGATGATCAAATTATAAGAAGATGATGGAATTAGATATGATGAAGACTCTATGAATTCATGATGATAATGATGCAATGAAAACCTGGCCAGATGTGTTGATGCCTGAATAGAGAGATGATACCTTCTTAGTTAATAGGGAGTGTTGATGTATTTGTAACTTCTGAATATATTCTAATGTATATTATCGTTGTATGTTGTTGTACCCCCATTGGGGATGTGTGTTACCCCTTTACGGGATGTCTAAATTGTGTCTAGAACTTGACGTACAAACTCTGTTGTAAGTCGAGGAAAAAGTCCCTAGTGTAACATCATATAATATGTAATTGTGGTCTTGATAGGAGAAGTGGGCCCCATGTGAGATGATATGTAGGCTCGAGTATTATATTTGCTCAGTGAATTGAAAGGGTATAAATAGGGAGGCGCTCTCCCTCATTTACACACACATCACACACTCGCTAAGGCGCATGAGAGAGTGAGACAATAAAAGGAGGAGAGAAAGATAGATGTTGAACATTTCTTATTACTGCTTTTGATAATCTTACTATTTTGGAGAATTTTGTGGGGTTTTCTCCTTTATGGTTTTCCCGATGAAAATTTGTGTCTCTTGTGTATATTTTATATCTTATGCATTTTGATGTACTTGTTATTCTTTCAAATAAAGATCTTAGATAATCTAATCAGATCTTAAGAAAATCTAACAGATGTGGGTTGCCGCTCTGGTATGTCATACCATTGATTTTGAATTTTAACAATCACCTTCTAAGGTCATGACTGATATGTACCGTGTCAATCCCACATGTAAATTTTCCCAAACAAGGCATCGGATATGGAAAGTAGTGCCACGTCACATAGTACTTCATATTCAAAAGGCTTAATGAAGTAGGTGAGTCTGCATTGGCATGCGATCCTTATTTCCTGTACATCCTTCATCCAACTGATATTGTAAGGCTAAGGATGTGGAGTGGTGACAAAACCTAATTTCTCCACAAGATCTTCAGAAATGAAGTTCTTCTAGCTACCATTATCCACAATCGGATGTAATGGTTTTTTTTGAACCCATATCCGTGTATGGAACAGGAGCTCTCGTTCCTCCTCATTAATGATAGTAGAGGCTATCAGAATGGTTCATGTCGAATCCAAGAGGGTCGATGCTTTTGTATCTAATTCTACCAAGGTTTTGTCAAACAAGTAGGATCTTGACAAATTTCCAAAAATGTCTTCTAATCTTTGCATTCCGACGTATCATGCCAGGTTAAATTTTGATAATCACAACATTTCCCCGTAGGATCTGTTTTAATGTGATCCTTCTTATCTTTCTGAAATTTCTTCTTATGATGATCGAGCTTTGGTGGAGTTAGCTGAGAAGGTTGCTTAAACTTGTCAAAGTTGACTGGTGACTTCTTGTCAGATTTTTTACTCGTTGGCTTATTCACGAAATGTGTTTTTCCTTTTTGTTTAGATTCAATCTTGATGGCATAATGAAATGCATTCGCAAGCGCACTAACAGTCAGAAACTCTATCTCTTGTTGAATGTATGGTGATAATCTGGTGACGTACTTTAGGAAAAGAAATTTCTCTTCTTCTTGGATGCCAATTATAGCCATGAGTCGATAGAAATCATCGTTGTAACTTTGCACAGATTCATCTTTCCACTTCCTTATCTTCTTCCACTTCTTGTATTGTTGTTCAAGATACTTGGGTGGGTATAACACCTTTTAGACGTATTTGACAAATTTTACCTATGTGTCTATGGGGTCACCTTCTTTTTCCATCTTTGTCAATAAAATTTCCCACCAATAATGTATGGAGGTTGACATATTTAAGGATGCAATTGTGATATTTTCCACTTCACAGAGTTGATTCACAGAGTAGTAATATTCCAATTGTTGTACCCAATTGTCGACAGATTTTGCGTCAATCTTTTGTTGATGTAATTGTAACTTTGGAATATATTCATCTGTATATCTTATGTATTGTACCCCGATGTTTATTCTAGGATGTGTCTATAATGTATTTGAGTCATTTCATACNACAAGTCATGTCAAGTCATTGTGGGTAACCCTCCTATTGGTCAAGGGTTAAAGTCCCCGCAGTTGTGGGGCCCTAGGGTTATTAGACTATCCTAGAGAACTCAGCCCTAAGTGAGTCATTATAAGTCAGGGAAATAGTCCCCACCGTTGTGTTAAGGATAACCCTCCTTGTTGATCAGAGGAGGAAAAGTCCCCACAAGTTGTGGGGCACTAGGGTTATTAGACACTCCTAGATATCTCGGCTCTAGTAAGTAATTGTTAAGTGAGGCTGACATGTTGGAGTGGGTTTCAAGTGAACAAAAGAATATAAATAGAGAGAGAGCCTCTCTATTTATCACACACACACACACACACACACACACACTCATTGGGACGCATGAGTGAGAGAGAGAACAAGTTGTGGAGATCATATTTTCTGTTTTTGGGTTTTACTACTCCCATTGGTGCTTATTCTATCTCTGAGGAAGTTGCGGGGTTTTATCCTTTATGGTTTCCCTGAGGAAAATTCTTTGTGTCTCTTGTATCTTGTGTTTTATTATTGTGCATGTTATTCTCTCAGTTAAAGATCCTAAGATCATAATGCTAGCTTGAATGATAAAAATCTAACATGGTATCAGAGCTAACCTAAGAAGAACACATTGTGCAGCTACAGAATCTATGGCCTCTTACTTTTTAGGCCTCTCTCCACAATCCATCAACAAAATTATGCTAGGATGACTCTCCATTGAAGGATGCATCTTTCTGTCGAAGCGAAATTCGATTCCGGACATTTTTAGTTTTTGGTGCGGGAAATTAGGGCTTCTTATAGAAGAGGAATTTTTGAGTGAGCTCAGCATAGGATTTCTCTCCTCATCAAAATCGAAGTTTAGAGACCTGGATCAAGTTTTTTGGTTGGGTAAAACTCTGGGAAAGTCAAACCGTAGTTTGACCCTGAGCTAGAAAAACCCTAAATACTAAAACTGATAAGTTTTGGTACATTCACTATATCTCGTGATTGGAAAAGGATCAGGAGCTAAAACTTTCAATGTCTAAGATAAAATCCTAATGTACACTATTTCCAAAATTCAGCCTTTGATTCCCTATATTCTGGGATATATGATCCCTCCAAGTTAGGGTTCCAGCCTCTTCCAGGATTCATCCCTAAATAGGACAGGAGAATTCATATATCTTGGGCTACAAAGGTCCAAATGAAATTTCTGAAGGTGTTCTAGAAAGGGGGCACGAACTGTGCTTTCTGTGGTCCAAATTTCAGACCCATAATATGAAATAGTGACATGTGGAAGTCCATACAACTTCGTTGTTCTGAAACATCCTGTAACATGTCATTTTGGGAAAATGATCGTAAGTCCCAATTGGTGAAACCAATTCTGATGAACCCTATGGTGTTGGAATAGGGACATTTGAGGCTACCCCAGTGCAAAGTTTTAGACATATAGGAGTAGTAATTTCATAGATACCACAGAAACATTGTCAGGAATTTCTACAGGAGAAATTGGAAAAGTAGGGCTTCCTATTCTTGGAGCTTCCCTCCACTATTTTCAGAAAAGGAGCACATTGGTCATCTCACCTTGAAGAGATCTATCTTTCTATATAATCAAATATGAAATATTACAAGTTTTGAAAATTAGGTTTTCTCTGACAAACCCTAGATCATCCAGCTCCAGAACCAGGATGGACACCTCAAATCGGTAAGATCTAATCTTTTGCTATTTTCATTTGAGGTTCTGATTTCAAAGTGATCTATCACATCAGCTTGATGAAACGCTTGGTGAAGTTGACAACTTCCAAGCATGGAAGTGTATGATCTCTCTGAAGAAAATGAATTAGACACCTACATGAGTAGATAGGTTCCAGTTCAAGAGGGAAATGAGGCTCAAAGCCTTACACAAGAAGAACTTGGTCAAGTCCAAGAAGATCATTGTTGATTCAATCACAGATCAACTTGTACCACCAGTGTCTTCCCTAAAGACACCGAAGATGTTTTGATTCCTTGACCAAGCTATTTGAAGGGAAGAACATAAATCAGAAGATGGCTTTGAGAAAACAGTTGAAGAATGTGAAGATCCACAATGAAGAACAACTTGAAGCGATAGAAGAAGAAGTGGAGAATGCAGAAGTGGTGATAGTCACCTTGAATGGTCCCCAAAGATCATGGGATTCATTCATTCGAGGAATGTGTACCAGAAGGAAGGGATTACTTTTAGTAGACTCTAGGAAGAGGACACACAAGAATATGCTTAACTCATAGTGAGATATGGAAGATCAAGCTCTCACCATCCAAATAAGATCCCTCAAGCGATGAGGAATATGAAGAACTCAACTTTTGAAGAACCTCTTATCCATCTTAGAATTTGGATAAGAAACAATGCTATTATGAATGAAGAAGACAATGAAGCTAAAGGCTCAAGAAGAGGTCTAGCCATGAAACAAATAAAGATAAGTATTCAATTTTCATTTCATGATATTGTTTTTTCTTATGCATTTGTCTATGTTTAGTTAATGTATTATGCATGATAGAATGTTTGCATTAATGATAGTATACTACTAATATGGATGTGATGGGTAAGTAGCTCATGGTGCTATACAACTCTCCATTGCTACTTATCTAGAATGAAACCTCTTTGTTGACATATTGGATTAGTGCACAATCTCAATGTTGTCCTGGTAGAGATGGAAGGCATCTAGAAATTTTCCATGAGATATGGATGGATGTTGTATTGGCTAAAGTAGTTTCATGATCATATATTTATGCATAAGAATTTTTCATTATGAATATACCTTATGAAATGTTTCTAACCATACAACTACATTTGACTTGTCGGAAAGATCGCATACATAATCATTCACAAGCAAAGAAGACTGAGACTTGTTCCAAAGAACAGGTGGCGACAGTTCAAGATGAAGAATAATAAGACGAATGCAGCGACATCATTGATGCAGAACCTTCCAGACATGAAGAAGTAAACAAGAACAAAGGTTCAAGAAGAATGATGTCTAGGATGCAGTATTGATACATGAAGAGAAGTTCGCAGTTCCATCATGCAATAGATGGAAACATTGTGGGATACAAGGCAAGATTCGTAGCACAAGGCTTCTCATGAAAAGAAGGCATAGACTATGAAGAGACATTTGCAGCCAATGGGATTTGAATCACATACATGATGAGCTTGATGAATATCTTAACCTTTGATACAAGGATTATACACTAGATGGATACATAGAATATTAGTAGCATAGGAAGCTACTTGTCACTCCAATACAGAATGTTTCAGTGCATAGAGTATGGAAGATAGAGGGAGTACGATGCTCCACTTCAGAGGGAGTGACTACAGAATATCTTGAGGTTTGACATGGTACAACAGGATGGACAGATTACTGATGACTCTAAGCTTTACTAAGTGTAAAGCAAATTCCAAACTTTACTTCAAGGTTGAAGGTGAAAGACCAGTGATGCTCCTATTATATGTCAATGACTTGTTCCTAACAGAAAAGAGGAACTCATTAAATTTACAAGAAGAAGACTTGTTGCCGAGTTTGAGATAAAGGACTTGGGGATGATGCACTACATTCTATGCATGGAGGTGTGGACAAGGAAAGTATGTAGTAGAGGTTTAGGATGATGGACTACAAGGCTATGACCACACCTATGGCATCGAACCTAAAGCTCTTGAGTGTTGCTTCATTAGAGTCGGTTGATGCCACGATGTATTGTCAGATGATTTACCTAACAAATACAAGACCAGATATTTGCTTTGCTGTGAACACATTGAGACATGTTCAATTAATGGCTACAAAGCATGCAGTGAGGTGCCTGAAGGGTACAGTTGATTATGGGCTCAAGTATGAGGCGAATTAGAAGATTAACCTGGATGGTTATGTGGATTCGTATTGGGCAGGAAGTTCCATTGATAGGAAGAGCACTTCAAGGTTCTAATTCAGTATGATATAAAATATCACTATATCAGGGATATTATGTAGAGAGGAGCAGTGAAGCTCTAGTATGTTGCGAAGGACAAACATATAGTTGATGTGTTGATGAAGCCATTGGCCATAGTGAAGTTTGAGTACTTCATGGAGAATCTTGGTGTTCTCCATATCGAGGTTCCCTCCAAGGGGAAATGATGAGACCGAGAGCCATTCTAACATGGTGAGAGGGTTAGGTTTCTTCCATGGTCATATTTAAGGGCTGAGCCATTCTGTCATGGTGAGAGGATTTGGTTCCTTCCATGTCAGATATGAGTGCTAATCCATTCTGATGTGACTGTAGGATTGGTCCCTACATGATCAGATGTAAGGGCTAAATGCCATTCTTGGAATGGAGGCACCTGGTTAGTTATCAGGAAAACTCAGTTTGGGACTGAGGCTCATTCTGATATGACTGTAGGATGTAGTCTTACATGATCAGATGTGAGCGCATGGACATTCTAATGTGATTGAGGGAGGTGTTCCCACTTGATCAGATATAAGGGCTGATGCCATTCTCTGGGAGAATGGAGGCACCTAGTTAGTTACCAGGAATCCTCAGTCTAGGACTGAGAGCCCTTTTGATGCAGTGCTTTCAAGCATGGTTGGATGTAAGTGCAGATCCCTTTTGATGCAGTGCTTTCGAGCATGGTCAAATGTAAGTGTGCTCACCTTTCAATGCGGTGCTTTCGAGCATGGTCGAATGTAAGAGCTGAGCCTTTTCAATGCGGTGCTTTCGAGCATGATCGACTATAAGTGATGAGCCCTTCTGATGTGGTGTCTTCGAACATGGTCAGATGTAAGTGCATAGCCTTTTCGATGCGGTGTATTCGCACATGGTCGGATATAAGTGTTGATCCATTCTAGCGCGATGTGTTTACACATGGTCAGATGTGAGTGCTGGGCCTTTCTGACAAGATGAGGTCAGATGTGAGTGCTAGGCATGCCTTTCTAATAAGATGAGGTCAGATGTAAGAGCTGGGTAGACCATTCTGACTTAGGTTTAGATATAAGCGCTGATGAAGACCTACATGAAGGGTAGGCCTACACCCAGCATGAAAAAGGGCTGGCTCTGTAGAAATTCCTATGACGAGAAGAATGAAAAGATAGCACCATTTGATTGAGATAGCAGAAGTAGTAATGATGATGATGATTCAGTGATGATCCAGCTTTGATGACGATCCAAATCAAGTGATGATCCAAACTTGATGATGATCTAGTAGTGACGATCCAAATCAAGTGATGATATACACTTGATGATGATCCGGTAGTGACGATCTAGATCAAGTGATGATCCAGACTTGATGATGATTCAGCAATGACGATCTAGATCAAGTGATGATCTAGACTTGATGATGTTCCAGCAGTGACGATTCAGATCAAGTGAGGATCTAAACTTGATGATGATCCAGCAGTGATGATCCAGATCGAGTGATGATCTAGATCCAGTGATGATGATCCATATCGAGTGATGATCCAGATCCAAATGAAGATGACTTGAAGATGAATATGACCTGAAGATGAATATGACTTGAAGATGATGAGAACTTGATGATGATCTAGATGATACAGAGAAGAAGACTTGTGCTAATAAATTGTGTCGAGAGAATACCTTTCTAGTTAAGAGGGAGTGTTGATGTAATTGTAACTTCAGAATGTATTCATCCATATATCTTATGTATTGTACCCCGATGTTTATTTCAGGATGTGTCTATAATGTATTTGAGTCATGTCATACCTTGATGTTTATTTCGAGAAGTTTCTATAATGTAACCAAGTCATGTCAAGTCATTGTGGGTAACCCTCCTATTGGTTAAGGGTTGAAGTCCCCGCAATTGTGGGGCCCTAGGGTTATTAGACTATCCTAGAGAATTCAACCCTAGGTGTGTCATTGTAATTCTAGGTAATAGTCCCCACTGTTATGTTAAGCATAACCCTCCTTGTTCATCANAGGGTTATTAGACACTCCTAGAGATGTCGGCTCTAGTAAGTAATTGTTAAGTGAGGCTGACATGTTGGAGTGGGTTTCAAGTGAACGAAATAATATAAATAGAGAGTGAACCTCTATATTTATCACACAAACACACACTCACTCATTGGGGCGCATGAGTGAGAGAGGAGAAGCTCTCTCAGTGTGAGAGAGAACAAGTTGTGGAGATCATCTTTTCTGTTTTTGGGTTTTACTACTGCCATTGGAGCTCATTCTGTCTCTAAGGAAGTTGAGGCATTTTCTCCTTTATGGTTTCCCCGAGAATAATTCTTTGTGTATATTGTCTCTTGTGTTTTATTGTTGTGCATGTTATTCTCTCAGTTAAAGATCCTAAGATCATAATGCTAGCTTGAATGATAAAAATCTAACATCTTTCCTTCAATATTTGGTATGTCTAGATTCATTGGCACCTTGAATGGGTTGATTTTATCAAACTGAGGTCGCGTCGAGGATTCTACGGAGTTCAAAGTGAATTGTATGAGAATATCGCTGAACTAGGCAAACATTTCGGTTTGTTGGAGAGCCAGTTCTTTTTCTACGAGTTTCTCTATCTTGCCAGTTGCATGTCTATTATCTACTTCTTCAGCCATATTTTCTAAAGTTGAAGGAAGTGTCTTCTTGTGTTGTTGCATTTGCGAGTGTGTTTGAACATGCATAATTTAAATACTTCGATGGAAGGCTTATGTAACTTAAGCTTTGAATCAAGCTCTGATACCAATGATCCAGTTCATGCCTAGGAGCATGCTAGGGACAATAGTTGATTGAATGAGTCGAGCTCTACTATGGGGGAAGTATAAAAAGAATAAGGCAAACCAGGAAACACACTGTATCGACAGAAAGTATGCGCACAGACAATATGCAAGAATTCAAACCAATTTCTATTAACAATTATTTTCCATGAAATATGGATGAATATCATTGATAGTCATATACTACAATAGTGTACATGTTTATATAGAATGTTGATATGCTTAGGTGACTACCCATTACATTCAGTTACAAAAGAAGTTATAATGGTTTAGAAGTTCAACCATCATAGACGACTAGAAGATAGAGAGATACTTTGTCGATGTTCGACAGTCGTTTATGTCAACAATGGATGTGGAGATGATGTATGTCGAGTGTGAAACCTGTCTATGTTGTCGAAGGTGGTTGTGACGAGTTTCAGACTCATCGAAGCCAATACCGATCTTGTCAAAGCAGTCGAAGTGGTCAAAGTAGTCGAAGTGCTAGACTTTATCGAATTTCAATAACATTCCAAATACTGAGTGGATCACTAAGTAATAATGAATTCTAAAATACTTCTTCATTCCAAGAAGTCATGCTTCTACCTCTTGACTTGTCTTACTTTCTCCATCAAATGTGGGAGGACTTGTCTTTCAAAACTCTCCTTGTGAAATATTTTTAAAATTCCTTCTTCTTTTAAATTTGTTGGAATTATGTTTTGGGATGCTTCAAGAACCTTTGAAATCACACAAACTACTAGAATAAAATGTTGACAATGATATCTTACCTTCCCTTCTTAAGGAACCATTTGTTGGACTCAATGTCCTACTCCTAGAGAGACCACTAGAGAGGCTCTTTGCATTTCTTCCTTCTTGTCCCATGTTGCTTGGATTGGACTCAAGGTTAATACTTTGTTTCATTTCAATGAGGCTCTGCAAAATAGCATCAATTATTAGGCTCTATTCTTCATGAGCCTTCATAAATCTTTCATTGAAACTTATCCTTGTTTCAACTCAATTTTGAGTAGTCATTTTCTCTCTCCTCCTGTTTTATTCGATCTCAATATTTTCCTCTTCCGTATTTTCTCCTAAGAAATTTTCATTATGTTCATAGGGTTCTTGAGCATCATTCATGGCTACCATTTTTGTGTGGAGACTCTTTTCCCCTGCCTGTTTCCCTCTGCTAAAACTATTCAAAGCTTATCAACTACAAACATTGTGCATCATAGAGGCATTTATTAGACATATTAGGAATGCATGTAAAAAATAAAGAATTATGATTTAATAGAATTAGACTCGTGGAAAAAATCACAAGTTTCTAATGCCTTCTTTTTTTCACCCATTTATGCATTTATGGAACTACCTTTAATTGACAATTTTTTTTTGTCAAAACAAGGTGACATGAATTTTTCTGCTCAAATCTCTAGGACACATGAATCCTCCTTCAGATTCTAATTTTGCAGCATTCTTCCCATCTTGATAATATTTCCAGCACCTATCTACCTTTCATTTAAACTTTTGACTTTAAAGTTACATTCTTCCAAAACTATTGCATTTGTCCATTTCTACACTTTTTCCACACGTACAATTACCCTGAGAGGCCAACTTCGACTGCCTGTAGAAGTAATCATAGAGAGAAATAGGAAACATTTTCTGTGAGGAAAATTTAATACACATAAAAATGGTCACTTATCATATTTCATATCTCCAATTTGATTTTCCAGTCAACCACTTTAAAATTCCGGGCTTGACTACTTTTAACTTTTTCACTTTTCTCCAAATATCAAAATTTCACCCAAAATTGTCTACATGTCCCAAACCAAGCCTTTCTGGAAAAAACTTGGTATAATGGAAGTTTCCTTGTTTTGATGAGTAGGTGAAAGGTCAAGTTCATAATTTTTTCTAGCTCCGACATTTAGGGTCACTTTCACCTCTTTCAAACTTTTAAAAATCCCCAAAAACTGCTCTAGAAGAGTTATTTTTGGCCTTCTTTCACACCCAGATTTCACACCCTTTCTAATTTGGATCCAAGATTCCATATTTAACTGTATTCTTGGTCTATGAATGCACCATAAAAATTTCTCCCCAAATCGAGCTCCCATCGGGCCTCGGCACATTGATTTGTAAATTTCACTAGTTCAAAATTTTGGTCAAATTGGAGTGTGATGGACTTCGTCTTCTCACTAATTTTTTGTGATGTTTGTTAATGGCATACAAGTGCCTCGGGTCTCATCCAATTTTGATTTAAATTTCTCATGTTATGGCTAAAACAATTTTTGGGCTCTATATATTTTTTTTAGATGTAATACCCCAGTTTTGACCCCCTAGTATTGAATTGAACATGATGGATAAATTGTATTGAATCATGGAAAGGAAATCAAGGCCAAGGCCCTACCATTGATTGGTGTTATGGGTATAGGTGATCAAGGTTGATGCCTATGGATATTGTGCTAGTCACGCACAATATATATTAAATATCATGTAAATGTACAAATTAATAAAATACTACAACTAACTATGGAACTGCAACGTGAAAGAGATGGGGGCATGATCCCACAAGGGATAGGGTGGGGAGTTAGTCAAACCCATGAGACAATAGGGTGTGACCACATACCAATGGGAGAACCCATGTACCCTCAGCTACATTTTTTCCTTTGTCCTCAATCATTAATTTCTTCTACAAGATGGATGAGGCAATTAATGCCTTGAGCAGAGCAAGGCATGTCAGTCTCATTGCTTGACTGGGCGAGCCTACAAGTCTACAGCTTGGGGGAAACCACATTCTTTCTTCTGCAGCAAGAGAGAACATGATTCCTGCTAGACCGTGCTTTCTTCTAGGTCAGATGGTTTTGTTGTTTTGGAGTGTCGTGGTTAGGGGGGGGGGGATTCTGTCCATTCATGTTGTGCGTTCATCCTACTAGAAAAACCATGTCTTGTTGGGGATTATTTTTTTGTTCATGAGACCATTCAACACTCACATGCATTTTTTATTCCTCCTCCTGCAGTTTTGATTTTTCACGGAAGAGTAGCGTGATCTTGTGTTGTTCACCTTCTGGAGTGGTGGAACAAGTTGTTCTGCAAGTATTTTCCTTGTTGAGATATCGGTTGATGTGTTGCAGCGTTGTCCTGAACCACATATTGATAGGAAACCATGTCTTCTTGTGTTACAAAGTGAAGCCTATGTGTTGTGTTATGCATGTGGATTGGTGTGGTGTGCATCCCTGTTTTGGTTTGAATACCAAGTAGTGGAAGAGGCCCAGAATTGGTTGATAATCCTAGTGAAGACAGGAACGTCATAGACAGATCAAAAGGGTCTAGTAAACTCTTTCTCGACACCCTGAAGAGCACTAGAAGGGAAGGTATGGCCTTAGGGAACTCTGTATTAGTGAAGGGAATACTTCCTTGTGTTGGGTTGTGTAGATGTTGAGGACGCTACGCCAAATCTTGTGTAGGAGTCCATAGCTATGTGGTTGAGATCACTAGCTTAGCAATTCTACCTTTACATTGCCTCAGCAGTTTGGGAAACCCAACTCTAGGTTCGTTTGACTCTGTATTTTGGTCAATGATGGCTTGGGTGAGTAAGTCCAAGGAACCCATATGTTATTTGGCTTGTTTCCTTAGCAGCCTGATAAATCCAATTGTTAGTTGGTTTGGTTGTGTTGTGTGGTATTGTTTGTTGACCAGGAGTGAGTCATGGCTCTGGTAGTCTGAGAAACTTAAATCTAGGTTGGTTTGACTGTGTTTTGATATGTGTGAGGCATTTCCTTAGTATCCTGTGAAACCCAATTGCATATTTGCTTGGCTGGATAGTTTGTGAAACCGAACTATGTGTTGGCTTGACTATATGTGTTATTATTTGACTTGTGTAAGTCTGTGCACCCTAGTTCCTTGTGGAAACCATGCCCAGCTCGGGGGTGGAGCTGTGTTCAGATATTAATGAACACACTGGCCTATGGTTAGGTGGAACGTTGCAGTGACATACCTAGTTGTGGGACAACTTAACCATCAAGATAAGGATCTATGTTATGTTATTTCTGCAATATTATTACTTATGAATTGTTATGTTCATGTTGAATGCTTATGGATTCTTTAATTAGAAGTTTACTTGTGAATATTTCATGCATTTGCATCTATAATTGCCTTGTATGTTTCAATGCATTTTTTCCTAAGTCCCTGAAGGCTGGAAGCCTGATCAAAGGGTCATAATGCCTCTGACTCTAGTGTTTCCTCCCCTTGGAATCCACCTAAGGGAGGCGGAAGATGGAAACCGGACAGAGCAGTTGTAATAGGAGAAAAAATGATGTTTTCCTGTACCCTAGGATCTTCCTACGGGAGGCAGAGGGAGGAAGCAGATAGGTGAAGAAAATTACTAAGGGAAAAGGGTTAACCTTCCGAGTTTCGACATCCGTGGTCGGAAATCAGATGTCGAGAGTGAAAAAAAAGATTAAGATCGAAAGTTAAGTTTTCTGATTCTCCAGTTCTGCACTGAAGGGAAGAAGGGAAGAATGTGGAAGATGGAACTATGGATAGATTTTGTGTTGTTGATGGTTTTCCGGCTTTCAAGTTCTGAAGGTGGAAAGAGGAAGCGCGAAAGGCGTAAGGCAAAACCATGGAGGAAGGACTCTGTCAATCGTTGACTTTTGAGGTCGGACGGGTGGAAGGATGAAGTGTAGAAGTGTAGAAGGAGGAATTTGGACCATTCACTCCATCAAAACCTTGAGGTTTCGATCCCTGAGTTCAGAGGTTAGAATAACGAAAGTGGAAGTGCGGAAAGGGCAAGGTTAGTGTGGGAATGGCCATTCTAGTTCCAAAATAGATCTGTCAAGGGAAAAATGATTGTTACTGAAGCCCGAGGATGAAGTTTGAAGAGTGTGTTAATGCCCATTCCCCGAGTTAGAAAGGAGAACAAAGGTTCTTAAGGAAAAATGTTTAAATTATCCACATTATGGGGTATGGGGACGTTACAGATTGGTATCAGAGATGCAGGTTGCAGCATTGGGTTTGGATGGGCTAGAATGAGTAATTAAAAGAGATAAGAGTACCCTCTGATACAAACATTGTAGTACACTACATTGTGGTATCAGAGCTATTGGTTGCAACACAGGGCCTAAATGGGACAAGTGAACAATTGGTAAGTGTTTTTGAATTCAGAGATTTTTTAACAATGTGTTTTATTAACACATTTTTGTAGAGTCATAGTGCAATTTGGAAAGTGGGTTTCAGCCCATCCATGAGAACCTGTGGCATGGATGATGTTCAGAGTCCCTATGAGCATGAGGAATATGCCATGGGTGAGAATTTTTGAGTGGGAAATTCCGAGGCAGAGTCTAATGGAAAAATATTTCAAGAAACCCCTCCAAACATTGTAGCCACCATGAGAATCCTAATTAAAGATCAGGAAGAGCAACATCAGTTGAATGATGCCATGTTGCAAAGTTTTACAGACATCTAAAGGTGGATGAGCTATGGCCATCATGCAGTACATCTAGAAGTAATAAAAAGCAGTTCCAGAAGAAGAAATAAATCTTCTAGTGGATCATCTAACTCTGAGGGATGCAATGGGGGTTCAATCTCTTCATCTCTCAGAGATATGAAAAAAAGGGCGATACAGGAACAACTCACGTCATGAGTTTAAGAAGGCAAGGTTGCCTACCTTTAATGGTTAGGTAAAGAATGGTCAAGAAGTTGAAGCTTGGATTCTTTAGATCAGAAAATATTTCCAAGTCCATGACTATTCTAGAAATATTAAGGCTAGGGTATCCATCTTCAATTTGCCCAGAAGAGAATCCATATGGTGGGAGCATTTCAGGAAATTGAAGTAGATCAGAGAAAGGAATATTGTGTGGAAACAATTCCAAAAGTTTTTTAGGAAGAAATACCTCTATAATAGGTATTATGATGATAAGATCAAACAATTCCATGAGCTAAGAATGTGACAGTAGACCATGGAAGAGTATGCAAATAATTTCCTGGAACTGTTGAGGTATGTCAGATACATTAAGGATGATAAGGTAAAAATCCAACATTTTTTTAGTGGGCTACCTCAAGTATACAAAGACATAATTGAATTTGATGAGCATAGGACTCTAGAAGAGGCTATCAGGAAGACTAAGTATTGTTATGATCAGAGAAAAACAAAACTTGATATCCATAATGTTTGGAAGGACAAGAACAAGGAGAAGTATGACCAAAGGAAGAAAGGTTTCAAACCTTCTCACTTAAGAAATCAGCAGAGGCAACTATCACAAGCTATGAATCAGCTGGCCAGAGTGATGGGAGATAGTCCAAGAGATACAAAAGAAATCAGAGAACCTTGCCAATGTTGGAGATGTGTAGGACCCCATCTACGCAGGAATTGTCTATGTGAGGAAGGGTACATAAGACCAACTTACAACATTCAAGAAGCTGGAACAGTGGGTCAAGTAGAAAGAACTGTCCCTAGGATTTATGCGGTACTAGAGGACCGCCAAGCATATCATCAGTAAACTATGGTGGAAGATGCAGGTAATATTGCTGAGCAATATGTTTCTATTTTGATTTACCCTGGTTCTACTCACAGTTATATCACTCCTAGAGTTGCTTAGATTTTTGCTTTTAAGAAGTTAAAGCATAGAAAATCATGGTTAGTTCAGTTATCCACTGGTACTAAGAGGAAAGTTAGTGAAGTGGTAGAGAAATGTCCATTGGTTATGAATGGGCTAGTCACTTGTGTAGATATGAATGTTCTGCCATTGGGCTCCTATGATATTCTTGAGTAAAGCTTTATTTTTACAACAAGACTTTTGAGTGCTTGGATGAAGAAGGAAACTTAAGTGTTGTAAGCGGCATTCCAAAGGTGATCTCTGTTAGGAATATTTCAACAATGTAGCTGAAGAAGTTCTGTGGGAAAGGTTGTAGAGTGTATGCATCCCATGTGATGGAGGCAATAGAGAATGAAACTCCTAGGTTGGATGACTTTCATGTGTTACAAGAATTTAGGGATGTTTTTCCTGATGAAATTCCAGGGATTCCTCCAAGGAGGAACATTGATTTCACAATTGAACTTGTGCCAAGAGAAGCACCAGTGTCCAAGACACCCTACTATATGAGTACACTAGAAATATTAGAGTAGAAGATGTAGCTACAAGAGTTGTTGGAGAAGAAGTATATCAAGCTAAGTGTGTCTCCTTGCAGAGCACCAGTTCTGTTTGTGAGGAAGAAAGATGGTACACTCAGATTATGTATTGATTGCATAGAGTTGAACAAAGTCAATGTGAAGAATAAATACCCTTTTCCTAGGATTAATGACCTCTTTGACCAAATGAGAGGAGAAAATGTATTTTCCAAGATTAACTTAAGGTTTGGTTACCATCAGGTAAGAATTAAGGATGAAAACATTCATAAGAAAGCATTCATAACAAGGTATGGGCACTATGAGTTTGTAGTGGTACCATTTGGCCTCACAAATGCACCAAATACATTTATGTGCCTTATGAATAGTGTCTTCAACATGTACTTGGACAAGTTTGTTCTTGCTCTCCTTGATGACATTCTTATTTATTCTAAGAATGAGGAAGAGCATGAAGAACATCTGAGATTGAATTTGAAATTGCTAAGGGAGCATACATTGTATGCCAAGCTGAGAAAGTGTGACTTTTATAAAGATAAAATTCACTACTTGGGTCACATTATCTTTGAGGAGGGCATACATGTAGACCCTAAAAAGATTGAATCCATTATGAATTGGCCTACCCCATGAAATGTGATAGATGTAATATCTTTTACGAGTCTTGCAGGATACTACAGGAGATTCATCGACAGATTCTCCAAGGTTGCATATCCAATCACTTATTTGCAAAAGAAGGGGATAAAGTTTGAATGGACAACAAGGTGTGAAGAAAGCTTCCAGCAGTTGAAGAACCATCTCACATGTGCACCAATCCTGAAAATTGTAGAACCAAAAAAAGATTTTGTGGTGTGTACTGATGCATGCAGTCAAGGACTTGGAGGAGTTCTTATGCAATAGAACCACGTGGTATGTTATGAGTCAAGGAAGTTGAAGGATAATTAGAAGAACTATGCCACTCATGATTTAGAGCTTGCAACCATGGTACATGCTCTCAGAATGTGGAGGCATTACTTAATGGGAAGAAAGTTTGAGCTAAGAACATACCACCGTGGTCTGAAATATTTGTTTGACAAGCCAACTCTAAATTCCAGGAAAGCTATATGGTTGGAGTTTTTATGTGAGTTTGATTTTGAAATCAAACATATAAAAGGAAAAGAAAACAAATTGGTTGATGCACTCAGCAAGAAGGTGTAAGAAACGCATTTGGAATTTGTTAGTATTTTCCAATTAGATTTGAGACATTAGATTGTTAATCATGCTGCTAAAGATGAATTGTGTGTGCATGTAAAAGACAAATTGCAGTAGTAAATTCTTGAGAATAGGTCTGAAGAATATAAATTGGAAGAATATGGAATTTTTAGTTATAAAAATAGAATTTATATTCCAAATGTTGTAGATTTGAGGAAAGTTGTTATGGATGAGATCCATCAAGCTCCATATTCTGGTCACCCGGGATATCAGAAGGCAATTGCAATAGCCAAAAAGCAATATTTTTGGCTTGGAATGAAGAAGGACATAGATGCATATATTTTAAAGTGCATGAAATGTCAGCAAGTGAAGGGTTTGGCATCAACACTTAGCAGGTTGCAGCCCTTTCCATTTCCAGAATGGAAAAGGGAATTTATTGTTGATGTATTTGTAACTTCGGAATGTATTCATCTGTATTTCTTATGTATTGTAACCCAATGTTTATTCCGGGATGTATTTGAGTCATGTCATGCACCGATTTTCTGATCAAGAAGTTTCTATAATGTAAAAGTCATGTCAAGTCATTGTGGGTAACCCTCCTATGGGTCAAGGGTTAAAGTCCCCATAGTTATGGGGCCCTTGGGTTATTAGACTATCCTAGTGAAGTCAACCCTAGGTGAGTCATTGTAAGTCAGGGCAATAGTACCCACCATCTAAGTCAAGGTTAACCCTCCTTGTTGAGTAGAGGGTGAAGTCCCCACAAGTTGTGGGGCACTAGGGTTATTAGACACTCCTAGAGATGTCGGCTCTAGTAAGTAATTGTTAAGTGAGGATGACATGTTGGAGTGCACTTCAAGTGAATGAAAGAATATAAATAGAGAGTGAGTCTCTCTACTTATCACATACTCTAAAACACTTACACTCACTCATTAGGGTGCATGAGTGAGAGAGGAGAATCTCTCTCAGTGGGAGAGAGAGAGAGACAGAAGCTATGGAGATCATCTTTATGTTTTGGGCTTTTCTATTTTGGTGCTGATTCTATCTCTGAGGAAGTTACGGGGTTTTATCCTTTATGGTTTTCCCAAGGAAAATTCTTTGTGTCTCTTGTCTCTTGTGATGTTCTTATGTTTTATTGATGTGCTTGTTATTCTCTCAGTTAAAAGACCCTAAGATCATAATGCTATCTTGAATGATGAAAAACTAACATGGTATCAGATCTAACCTGAGAAGAAGACATTGTGCAGCTATAAAAGATAGCACTTCTTAATTTTTGGGTCTCTCTCGACAATCCATCCCCAAAAATATGCTAGGCTGACTCTCCATTGAAGGGCTCATCTTTCTGTCGAAGCGGAATTCGATTCCGAGCATTTTCAGTTTTTGATGCGTAAATTTTTCTACAAAAGAGGAACTTTTGAGTGAGGCCAGCATAGGATTTTTCTCCTCATCAAAACCAAATTTTAGAGACCTGGATCAAGAAATTTGGTTGGGTGAAACTCCGGGAAAGTAAAACCCTAGTTTGACCCCAAGCTAGAAAAACCCTAAATACTAAAACTGCTAAGTTTTGGAACATTTGCTATATTCCAAGATTGGAAAAGGATATAGAGATGAAAATTGTAAAGGAAGACAATGAAATACTAATGTACATTGTATCCAAATATCAACCTCAGATCCGCTATATTTTGGGAGATATGATCCCTCCACGTTAGGGTTCCAGCCTCTTCTCGAATTCATCCCTAAACAGGACACCTGGGGAGAATTGCAATATCGTGGGCTACAGAGGTCCAAATAGAATTCCTAATGATGTTACAGAAAGGGAAAAGACTTCAATTTTGGTGGTCCAAATATCAGACTCAGATGATGAACCAATGACACGTGGCATGCCATACAACTTCGCTATTCTGAACAGTCCTGTAACAGGTCACCTTGGGGAAAGGATCATAAATCCAAAAAGGTGAAACAAATTCTGATGAAACCTATGTTGTTGGATCAGGGACATGCGAGGTTTACTCAGTACCAAATTTACAACACAGAGGAGTAGCAATTTCGCAGATATCATAGAAACAGTAACAGGCATTTTTGGAGAAGAAATTGGAAAATTAGGGCTTCTTGTTCCTGGTAGAGATGGAAGGCATCTAGAAAGTTTCCGTGAGATATCGATGGATGATTGAATTGGCTAAAAGTAGTTGCATGATCATATATTTATGCATAAGAATTTTTCATTGTGAATATACCTTATGAAATGTTTCTAACCATACAACTGCATTTGACTTGTAGGAAAGGTCGCATACATAATCGCCTACAAGCAAAGAAGGATGAGACTTGTTCCGAAGAACAAGTGACCACAGTTCAAGAAGAATGATGTCTTGGATACAGTATCAATATGTGAAGGGAATTTCGTAGTTCCATCATGCAGTAGATGGAAACATTGTACAAAGCAAGATTCATAGCACGAGACTTCTCATGAAAGGAAGGCATAGACTACAAAGAGACATTTGCAGCCAGTAAGAATTGAAACACATACATGATGAGATTGATGAAGATCTTAAACTTTGCTACAAGGTTGAAGATGAAATTCTACACACTAGATGGATACATAGAATAATAGTAGCATAGAAACCTACTTGTCACTCCGGTACAGAATGTTTTCAGTGCATAGAACACAGAAGACAGAGGGAGTATGATGCTTCGCTTTAGAGGGAGTGAGTATAGAATATCTTAAGGTTTACAGGATGGATAGATTACTGATGACTCTAGGCTTTACTGAGAGTAAAGTGGATTCCAACCTTTGCTTCAAGGTTGAAGGCGGAATACCAATGATGCTCCTGTTATGTGTCGATGCACTATCTTCTAGGCATGGAGGCATGGACAAAGGAAGTATGCAGTAGAGATCCTGAAGAGGTTCAGGATGATGGACTACATGACCACACCTATGGAATCGAACTTGAAGCTATTGAGTGTTGCTTCATCAGAGACGGTCGATTCTATGATGTATCATCAGATGATTGGTTCCTTGATGTACTTGATGAATACGAGACCAGATATTTGCTTTTCTATGAACACATTGATACATGTTCACCTAATGGTTGCAAAGTATGTAGCAAGGTACCTGAAGGGTACAGTTGATTATGGGCTCAAGTATGAGGTGAATCAAAAGATTATGTGGATTTGTATTGAGCAGGTAATTCCATTGATAGGAAGAGCACTCCAGGATGTTTCTTTAGTATAGGATCAGGTGTGATCTCTTGGTTTAGCAGGAAGCAATCCTGTATGGCATTGAGTACAGCTGAAGCAGAGTATGTCATAGCTTGTTTAGCTAGTTGTGAGGCAGTATGGCTGTGAAAGATACTATTTGATATATTTGGTCTCTAGTTAGATGCTACTTGTGACAACCAGAGTTGCGTGAAGTTTTCAGAGAATCCATTGTTCCATGACAAGTCAAAGCATATCGAGATCAAGTATCACTATATCAGGGATATGGTGCAGAGGGGAGCAGTGAATCTACAGTAGGTTGCGACGGAGGAACATATATTTGATGTACTGACGAAGCCATTGGCTAGGGTGAAGTTCGATTACTTCAGGGAGAAGCTTGGTGTTCTCCAGATCATGGTTTCCTCTAAGGGAAAGTGATGAGTCTCATAGCCATTCTGACATGGTGAGAGGATTGGTTCCTTCCATGGTCAGATATAAGGGTTGAGCCATTCTGTCATGGTGAGAGGATTGGTTCCTTCCATGCCAGATATGGGTGCTGGCCATTATGTCAAGTAGGATAGATGTAAGGGAAACTACCATTTTGGGAATGGAGGCACCTAGTCAGTTACTAGAAAAACTTATTCTAGGACTGAGAAGCCATTCTGATGTGATAGAGGGATGTGTTCCCACTTGATCAGATGTAAGGGTTGAACCATTCTGTCATGGCTAAGGGATTAGGTTCCTCCCATGTCAGATGTGAGTGTTGGCCATTCTGATGAGTAGGTCATATGTAAGGAATGGAGTTGCCTGGTTAGTTACCTGGTAGCTCAGTCTGGGACTGGGGGCCATTCTGATGAGATGGTAGGATTAGTTCCTCCATGATCAAATGTGAGTGCATTCCCTTTCTGATGTAGTGCTTCGTGCATGGTCAGATTGTAAGTGCAGAGCCCTTTCTAATGCGGTGCTTCATGCATGGTCAGATTGTAAGTGCTGAGCCCTTTTCGATGCGGTGCTTCGTGCATGGTCAGATTGTAAGTGCTAATCCCTTTTGATGCGGTGCTTTTGAGCATGGTTGATTGTAAGTGATGTGCCTTTCTGACAAGATGAGGTCAGATGTAAGTGCAGATCCTTTCCGATGCGGTGTGCTTGCACATGGTTGTAGATAAGTGTTGAGCCTTTCTGACAAGATGAGGTCAAATGTGAGTGTTGGGCCTTTTTGATAGGATGAGGTCATATGTGATTGCTAGGCGTGCCTTTCTGACAAGATGAGGTTAGATGTAAGAGCTAGGTGGGCCATTCTAACTTAAGTGTCAGATATAAGCGCTGATGAAGACCTACATGAAGGGTAGGCCTACAAGATTGACTCTGGAGAACTTCCTGTGATGAGAAGAATCAAGATAACAACAATATGAGATAGCATATGATGATGATCCAGATCAAGTGATCTAGATGTGTTAATCCATACTTGATGACGATCCAGATCAAGTGATCCAGATGTGATGATCCAAACTTGATGACGATCCAGATGAAGTGATCCAGATATGATGATCCAGATTCAGTGACGATCCAGATCAAGTAATGATCTAGACTTGATGATCCAGTAGTGATGATCCAGATCAAGTGATGATCTAGACTTGATGATGATCCAGTGATGATGATCTAGATCGAGTGATGATCCAGATCCAGTGATGATGATCCATATCGAATGATGAGCCAGATCCAAATGAAGATGAATTGAAGATGAAGATGACCTGAAGGTGATGATGACCAGAATATGAAGATGACTTGAAGATGAAGATGACGAGAACTTGACTATGATTCAGATGATACAGAGAAGAATACTTGTGCTGATAAATTGTGTCAAGAGAATACCTTCCTAGTTAAGAGGGGGTGTTGATGTATTTGTAAATTTGGAATGTATTCATCCGTATTTCTTATGTATTGTAACCCGATGTTTATTCTGGGATGTATTTGAGTCATTTCATGCCCCAATATTTTGATCGGGAAGTTTCTATAATGTAAAATTCATGTCAAGTCATTGTGGGTAACCCTCCTATTGGTCAAGGGTTAAAGTCCCCATAGTTAAGGGGCCCTTGGGTTATTAGACTATCCTAGTGAATTTGACCATAGGTGAGTCATTGTAAGTTGGGGCAATAGTACCCACCATCTAAGTCAAGGTTAACCCTCCTTGTTGAGCAGAGGGAAAATTCCCCACAAGTTGTGGGGCACTAGGGTTATTAGACACTCCTAGAGAGGTCAGCTCTAGTAAGTAATTGTTAAGTGAGGACGACATGTTGGAGTGCACTTCAAGTGAACGAAAGAATATAAATAGAGAGTGAGTCTCTCTA
Source organism: Pseudotsuga menziesii (assembly GCA_001517045.1). Taxonomy (NCBI): domain Eukaryota; kingdom Viridiplantae; phylum Streptophyta; class Pinopsida; order Pinales; family Pinaceae; genus Pseudotsuga; species Pseudotsuga menziesii. Next base: position 81,471 of record LPNX010935476.1, on the reverse strand, counting down.
TTTATCACACACACTACAACACTTACACTCACTCATTGGGGCACATGAGTGAGAGAGGAGAATCTCTCTCAGTGGGAGAGAGAGAGACAGAAGCTGTGGAGATCATCTTTATGTTTTGGGCTTTTCTATTTTGGTACTGATTCTATCTCTGAGGAAGTTGTGGGGTTTTCTCCTTTATGGTTTCCTCGAGGAAAATTCTTTGTGTCTCTTGTCTCTTGTGATGTGCTTATGTTTTATTGTTGTGCTTGTTATTCTCTTAGTTAAAAGATCCTAAGATCATAATGCTAGCTTGAATGATGAAAAACTAACATTTATTTCCATGGATTTTATTACAGGATTTCCAATGACTTGGAGACAAGATGATTCCATTATGGTTTTGGTGGGAAATTTGGAAAAGGCAACACATTTTATACCAGTGAAGTCCACTTATAAGACTGATGCCATTGTAAAAATATTCATGAATGATATTTTCAGATTACATGGATCACCTAAGGAAATAGTCTCTGACAGGGATCCTAAGTTCACTTCCAATTTTTGGAAGGGTTTGTTTGCAGATTTGGGTACCAAGTTGAACTTCAGCAATGCCTACCATCCTCACACTGATGGAAAGATAGAGAGAGTGATTCAAGTGTTGGAAGACATGCTTCAGACATTGTATGTGATGAAAAAACCATCCAAGTGGGAAGATTACTTACACTTGGTAGAGTTTGCTTATAATAATGAAAAACAAACATCCTTGGGATGAGTCCTTATGAATATTTGTATGGAAGGTGTAGGACACCAATGACTTGGGATAATCCACTGAACAGAATTATGCTTGGTCAAGAATTTCTTAAGGAAATGGAGCAGAAGATTGTAAGAATGAGGCAGAATCTGAAAGCGTCCCAGGACAGACAGAAAATCTATGTATACAAGCATAGAGTAGATAGAGATTTTAGTGTTGGGGATCATGTTTATTTTAGAGTGAGGGCAAGGAATAGTTCCTTGAAGCTTGGAAGTTGTGTGAAGCTGTCACCTAGATATTGTGGGAATTTTGATGTGCTCGAAACAATAGGGCCAATTGCATATAGATGTGCATTTGCACTAGAGCTCATTATGTTTTTCATGTTTCCTTGTTAAAAAAATATGTACATGATCCTAACCATGTGATTGATTGGGATATGATTTAGGTGGAACCCAAGGGGAGTTCCAAACCAATCCATTGTGTATCCTTGACAGGAAATTCACAGTGCTCCAGAATTGAGTTGTTTGACATGTAAAGGTGAAATGGGAGCACTACAACCCTGAAGAAGCTATGTGGGAGCTAGAAGATGTCATGCTATTGCCACACCTATTTTTGTTCAATTTTGTAGAGCAGTGAGGATGGTGCCATTGTAGCATTTTGTTGAAAGTGGTAAAACACTAAGGACAGTGTTGTTGTAAGGGGGAGGCAAATGTAATACCCCGGTTTTGACCCCCTAGTATTGAATTGTATATGATGTATAAATTGTATTGAATGATGGCAAGGAGCTCAAGGCCAAGACCCTACCATTGATTGGTGTTTTGGGTATAGGGGATCAAGGTTAATGCCTATGGGTATTGTGCTAGTCATTGTTGGAGGAGCTAGTCGGTGAGCTAACTAGTCCAGTTAACCAACTAATAGGATATTAGGTTTGCCTCCAAAGGTCGTGTCGGTTGACCAAACCGACAAGTAGTTACTCATAACCATTTTGTAATCATATATAATAGGTTGTTGAGCTAGTAAAGAACTTGGTTCAATTTTGTATATTCATGTGATTCTATAATATAATTTGTTATTCCATTACCTGTTCTTGTCTCTTATATCTGTATGCTTATAGGATTATTTATGTGTATTATTGGTAACCTTTTGTGATCTATGAGTGTACAACAGTCATGCACAGTATATTTTAAATATCATGTAAATGTACAAATTAATAAAATACCACAACTAGCTATGAAACTACAATGTGGAAGAGATGGGGGCATGATCCCACAAGGGGTAGGGTGGAGAGTTAGTCAAACCCATGAGCCAATAGGGTGTCACCATATGTCAATGGGAGAACCCATGTACCCTCAGCTACTTTTTTTTTTATCTATCCTCAATCATTAATTTCTTCCAAAATATGGATGAAGCAGTTAATGATTTGGGTAGAGCAAGGCATGGCAGTCTGAATGCTTGAATGAGCGAGCCTGCAAGTCTACAGCTTGGGGGAAACCGCATTCTTGATTCTCTAACAAAAAATCACATGAAGCATTCCAGACCATCCTTTCTCCTAGGTCATATGGTTTTTATGTTCCAAAGTGTCATGGTGAAGGGGGGGGGGGGGCATTCTATTCTTTCACGTTGTGCATTCATCCCACTGTAAGAACCATGTTTTGTTGGGGATTATTTTGCTATTCATGAGACCATTCGACAATCATGTGCATTGTTGATTCCTCCTCCTGCAGTTGCGATGGTTCACGGAAGATAAGTGTGATCCTGTGTTGTTCAACATCTGGAGTGGCGAAACAGTTTGTTTTGAAAGTATTTTCCTTTCTAAGAGATCAGTTGATGTGTTACAGCGTTATCCTGAACCAAAGATTGATTGAAAACCATGTCTTCTTGTGTTACATTGTGAATCATGTGTGTTGTGCTTTGCATGTGGATTTTTGTGGTGTGCATCCCTATTTTGGTTTGAAGACCAAGTAGTGGAAGAGGCCCAAAATTGGCTGATAAGCCTAGTGAAAAGAGGAACCTCATAGACATATGAAGATGGGATGGTAAATCCTTTATGTACACCCTGAAGAGAAATGGAAGGGAAGGTATATCCTGAGGGAACTGTATAGCAGTGAAGGGAATACTTCCTTGTGTTGGCGCTCTGACCTTCAAGGTCCTAAGTTTTGGTAACTCCGTGGTTTTTGTGGAAGCTTGTAAGCGGAGTTGCGGCGTAAAATATTCTTAGGAGTGTTGGGGTTGGGTCGAAGCCCCTCTTTTTGTAAATGACCCATGGTTTAAACCCAGGGTTATGGTTTTTGGGTGCCCGTGGTTTAAGCCNTATTCTTAAGGGTTTAAGGTTAAGTCCCAGCTGTGTGCGTGGACGACCTCTGCAGCTGTGTGCGCAGAGGGTTTTTGTAAGATAGGTTCTGCAGCTGAGTGCGCAGATCTACAGCTAAGTGCGTAGCTTGTGGAAGACTAAGACGATCTGCAGCTGAGTGCACAGATCAAAATTGTGGTTTTTGTAAAGAGTTGAATATAAACATAGTTTTATGGATGTAGCCCCTACACTGGGGGTGAACCATGTATATCGTGTGTTGTGGTGGTTCTGTTGTTTTGTGCTGTTATGTTTTATGCTTTTGATAAGTAGGTGAATCCTAAAATAAGATAACTGTTAAAATATTAAACTTCGCTATGAATTCCTAGTTAAGGGTTAAGCAAGAAACGTTCTTATCTAACCTGTGAAGCTAATTAAGTGAATGCCTAAGCTTTATTTTGTATACATATTTGTTGTTAAGGCTAAAGGTACAGTAATATCCCTCTTATGCTTACAGAAACCTGATTTTGTGGCACCCCATAGCTGTTTTGGGTGATACTGCAACCTGTTCGCAGGTTGTTGCCGAAAGGGCCAACACTATGGGTCTTTTGTTGGTGCGAATATAAAAGGTATAAAACCCAGGTCTGCCCATAGCCCAACACCTTGTGGTTGGTAGTGTAGATGTTGAGGATGCCAGGCCAGATCTTGTGTAGGAGTCCATAGCTCTGTGGTTGATCTCACCAGCTTTGCAATTTTACCTTTCCATTGCCTCAATAGTCTGAGAAACCCAACTTTAGGTTGGTTTGAATGTGTATTGTGGTGAATGTTGGCTTGGTTGAGTAATTCCAAGGAACCCATATGTTATGTTGGCTTGTTTCCTTAGCAGCCTAATAAATCCAACTCTAAGTTGGTTTAGTTGCGTTGTGTGGTGTTCTGTATTGACTAGGAGTCAGTCATGTCTCTGGTAGCCTAAGAAACCCAATTGTAGGTTGGATTGACTGTGCTTTGATGTGTGTGTGTTTCATTGCCTTAGTAGCTTGTGAAACCCAATTGCATATTGGCTTGGCAGATAGTCTGTGTGCCCTATTTCCTTGTGGAAATCATGCCCAACTCAGGGGTGACGGTGTGTTGAGAGATTAATGAACACACTGCCCTATGGTTGGGTGGAACATTGCAGCGACATAGCTAGTTGCAAGACAATTTAACCATCAAGAGAAGTATCTATGTTATTCTATTTCTACAATATAATTACTTATGAATTGTCATGTTCATGTTGAATGCTTATAGATTATTTAATTAGAAGTTTACTTGTGAATATTTCATGCATTCACATCTATAATTTCCTTGTATGTTTCAATGCATTTTTTCCTAAGTCCCAGAAGGCTGGAAGCCTAATCAAAGGGTCAGAATATCTCTGACCCTTGGAATCTACCTAAGGGAGGTGGAATACGGAAACCGGCCATAGAAATTGGAATAAGGGAATAATTGTTGTGTTTCTACACCTCGAGATCTCCCTGCGGGAGGCGGAGTGCGGAGGGTGGAAAAGTGTAGAAAATTCCTAAGGAAAAAGGGTTAACCTTCCAAGTTCCAACGTCCAAGGTCAGAAAGCAGAAGTTGGGAGTGCAGAAAAGGGTTAAGATTGAAAGTTAAGTTTTTTGGTTCCTGATTTCCACGCTAAAGGGTAGAATGTGGAAGGCAGACCATGGATAGAGTTTCTGTTGTTTGATGGTTTTACGAATTCTGAGTTCTGAAGGAGGAAAGTGGAAGTGTGAAAGGTGGAAGGCGGAACCATGGAGGAAGGACTCCATCGATCATTGAGTTCTGATTCCTCAGTTCCGAGGTGGGATGGGCACAAGGCTGAAGTGTAGAAGTTTATCAGTTTGACCATTGACTCCATCGAAACCTTTAGATTATGATCCCTGAGTTCCGAGGTCGGAAAGGAGGAAACGAAAGTGAGCAAAGGGAAAGGTTAGTGCAGGAATAGCCATTCTGTTTGCAGAATGGATATGTCAAGGACGGAGCGACTATTACCGTGGTTTCTAAGCCCAAGGATTAAGGTTGAAGACTGTGTTAATGCCCATGCCCTGAGTTAGAAAGGAGAACAAAGGTTTTTAAAGAAAAAATGTTAAATTATCCACATTGTGGGGCATGGGGATGTTACATTGGATCCCCACGTGTTGATATCAAATTTTTCCAAGCCTTCCCAACTTTTTTATCTAAAATAAAAAAAATTAAAAATGCACAACTGATTCACGATGAGCCATTATTGACTTCATGACTCCAACTACTATCTTTCATACATTGTGAGTTGGAAATCAAAAGCACAAAACAACTCTTCCACAAATCCTTCTCGACCTCCTAACTCCAACTACTATCTTTTGTATGTTGGGAGTTAGAAGTCGAAAATGTAAAACAACTTCCAAACAAGACTACCTCTAGTTATTCACTCCGACTACTATCTTCCGTACGTCAGGAGTCATAAGTCGAAAGTGAAAAAAAACTTCCAAACAAGACTACCTCAACTTCTTGACTATGAATACTACCTTTCGTACATCAAGAGTGAGAAGTCGAGACTCTAGAACTATGTTGCTACACAGTCTTGATCCCCTACTTCCACCATCGACACTTGGTGTCAGCACTTAGGCATCAACATCAACATGATGATCCTTCCACAAAAAATATACTAATTTTGACGTCGAGTCGTCGACACTTCAACATCAACACCTCAACACTATCCAAACAATAACAATCAGTGAACCTTCTTCCCTCCTATTTCTGATGTCAAAATTTAGAATTCAACATGATGCCCATGTTACTTCCAACTTATTCTACCAATATATTTCATGTCCGAAGTCCATTTTTTATGAAATAAACTTCGTTGGAAAGATACCAACAATATATATACAATGGTGTGCTCCTCTAAAACATCTAAAGATTTTTATTTTTTGGTCATCAATTTAAACCATTATTTTACTAAACACCTATCAACACCTCTTGTGCAATTCTGATTTTCCACATGTAGGTGTGGATTTTGGCCCAAATAGCCCTAATGTTGCAACTAGTGTGCAACCATTTTCTCTTATACCACTATACCACATCCCCTCCCATTAATCGACCAACAGAGGGATACATGAACAATATGCAAAGTGCTAGAATTCACCCCCATGGCCATATTATGAATTTATTAACATCTAAATGCGTGTGCATTCATATTAAACATACACAACTAAATTAAACTCTATCAATGCACACAAACATTATGTTTATACCAATATTATCATCACAGGAATAACAATAAAACCATGCACAACGATAAATTCATTTTCATGTTATTCAGAAGAATCTAATTAAACAATTCATGCTGGGTCAACTCATTCAATTTAACACAATGAACAGTCATTCATAACACATTAATTTTGCATTATCAAAGATAGAAGTAAACACTTATTTTTTAGTTGAAGTTGTCCGAGAAACTAGATATGGAATAGAAATGTTCCACCCAATTGTATTTCTTTTCCATCCTATTCCAGCTAAGAGAACACCCTCAATCTAGGCTATGTATCCACTAAGGAGGAATTACTCAGGGTCACTCACAACCATAGGGACAATTGCTCATGCTAAGTGAGCACACAACTAGGTTTTTCAAGCAAGCAAGGAGGTAGGGGAGGAGATATGTAATCCAATGACACAATAGAGCTACATGAATCTCTACTTAGATTCATAAAACCTTCGCACCCACATTACCTACCACACTCAACACAAGGCAGGGACCCTTCTTTGCTATAGAGTCCCTCGGGTGCCCCTTCCCTCTAGTTCACTTTAGGGTGGGAATAAAAAGTTCCAAGCTACTAAAAATCTAGAGATTCTTTCCTTCACTAGGTTTCCCAAGCAATTTTGACCTCTAATCTCACTCCCGCTTCAGTCCACTCTTGGGTTTTTACAAATTTTGGCCACCTAATTGTCAAACAAAAAATTCCACTTTAAGGTTTAAAAATTTGGGTCTTCCTATGGAATTTTTGGTTTTGTCAATCTCAATTTCACCCCAAGGTTTATATCTATGGATTCCCCACTAAATTTTACTTTTTACATGAATTTATGGGCATTTTTTGCACTTCAAAATGTGTCTTCTTTCCAAGTTGTGATTTCTACAATTTTCACTATCGGGAATGCATAACAAGCTCAAAATTGATGTTTACTTGTTCAATAATGGACTAGGGATGATGGAAAATAAATTCCCATGAGAAAAAATTACTTATGGGTCAAGTAAGCCATTCCCATACTCACCCATATGAATTTTTAGTTTGCTCCATGCTCCATTAATTTCATGAGTTGATTTCTTAGCTACCATCTTATAACATAAATAAATTTCAAGATAACTAGTCAATATGGGTTCTCAAGATGACATTTGGAAACATAGGGTTCAATCCCACAACCCCTCACCTCTCCCTAGTGGATACACATATCCCCCTCATTTTATTTGCTTCCATTACCAACTCTTGGTATTCTATTTGCATTAAAAATATTTACATGCTTTTACAATTTTCCATGGCTTAGTATCACATGGTTAACAAAATATAGAACACTGTCCTTTTTTTAAAAGTCGAGTATTGACTATCGGAACCTTGGCCCTGAGATCCATGCTTGAAATCATATATTGCATGTATACAATATTTACATATAAATCCAATACATTCTAAGGGTCAAATGAGGGTATTACAATAGCCAAAGTGAAATCTTATTATCAAAGAAATCTGCTTATCATGGTAATACAAAGCACATTTATGTATAATTTCACTTTGCGAAAGATATGGTTGAAGACAAGAAGGTGTTGTTGGAAAAGGTTGACGTCGTGAAAAATGTTGCAGACTCATTAACAAATTCTGCAAGTACTGAGAATCTATCGGCATTGGTTCCCTAAATCTATGACCCCATGATTAAATGACTCATTTCTATGCAAATAAAACAACAAGTGGGAGAATGTTGGGTATGTGTTATATTCTTTGCACACCTAATGATCTATTCACCTAGTTTTCAACTATTTTTTGGAAATTTCTAAAATATGTAATTTAATCCTGGCCAAGGGATTGGGGTTGATTTATAATATAGGTTAAAGGATTAGGGCATTGAATATTGCTGAATACCTATATTTTGTATTGCGAGTGATTCATAATGAGAATAACAAAATAGGAGGTTTGGCTCCGAGGTTTGTTAGTTTTCTTGGTTAAGTGTTTCTAAGGTAAATCTTTGTGTTTTATCTGAATGTTGTGGTCTAATCTCTATTTTTCTTAAAATAATTTCTATACTTTCTTCTCTACATAGGTTTAAAACTTACATCTTCTAGAGGAAGCTCAGAATCACTCTAGAAAAGAACAAGTGCTTGATCCTCCTCAAACATTTGTAAATCAACATGTACCTCATGTACCATCATCACATGAGGTTCCTCCTTTGATCCATAAATTCAATTATCCATATGAGAATGACTACCAAAAATGTAGGACAGAGAATGTGACCTTGGAAACTTCTCATGAAGTTGATCAATCTAAATCTCATATCCTTGAAGTGCATCTATGAGTACTCTTCAAATAATTATGGGTAGACTCCAACTCAAGAGTGAGCTTCTCAATCTCTTATTCATCCCTCAAATATGCACCATGACATCCCCTCAAGTTTAAACAAATGATCTCTATAAAGAATAAAATGCAAAAAAGTTACCTTTTATGTTTGTCATCTCTTCTTGATTGACCTACAAGAATTCAATATAAGGTGGTTCCTTCATGAGAGTGTTTTTCTCAAACACTTATAAATATGATTCATCTTCGTATTCCAACCTCTCACAGGGTTCCTTCTGGTGTGAAACAAGTCATTCAAAATCCATCTACGTATCACTACTACCATAAAGCACTTGCATCATTGAGCACTACCAATGATCACCTTAGACATAAGGTCCCTCTAAAGCATTATATGTGCAAATCAGCCACACTTATATGATGATCACTAGTAGTTATGGAAGAGGAATGTGAGTCTCCCAAATCCATGTAAAGTTTCTCTCCTTCTAGCACTATGTTTTTTTCAGAAAATTTGAGATCCATGTCTCTATCCATAAACATATGAAAGTAGTATTCATTTATATTTTATATCTCTCCTTTAATGATGCACAATTTAGTGCTAGAGACTGTCCCAACAATTCCACATTGTCTCTCCTCCATCTGAACTCTCTTGATAATATCCTCCATGAAGCCATGTGCACCAATAGTTTTGGACAACACCTCAAACATCCTCTCTTCAGTGAGTAAGAATAAGCTCTCCAAGTCACTACATGATTGCTTGACAACATCAAATGTGATATCGCATGTGACTTTACCCACAATATGAGAATCATAGAAGCTCCGAGAAATAAATTCAAATTTTCTCGAAGTCTAGTTTGTAGGAAGCTTATCTACTTCCTTTTATGGGGTATTTATAGTCATCCCCAAGTTTGACCTTGTGAGGTGACTCATGCTCGGATAGGTTTACAAATGATTCTTTGTATCCCATCATATGTTTGGATGACCCATATCTATAAGCCAATCACTACCTCCATGTGAGATAGTGCCCATGAGTGCTGATATAAGAACATATTCATCATCACTTGAAGAATCATTTTTTTCTTTTAGTCTATTTTTTGTTGGTTCATCATCTTCAGCGGTGTGAGCATGGCGTCTCTTCTTATTTTACTTCTTCTTAAAGGAGCCTCTATTTCTGGGACAATCTCTAAAGTAATGTCCCTTCTCATCACAAGTATAAAATCGAATGTTGGAAGGATCTATTCTTAATTTATTTTGACTTTTTTTATGATGGTCCCCTATTTTGTTGTGATGGTGATCCTCCTTTTTACTATGATACCTTCTGGTTTGAACTATGATAGCTTTATATTCAATTTCTCCCATATTCTCTTCTCTTGTTATGAGTCGAGCTTATTATTGTGTACATTATTCCCAGAGTTTGTTGAAGCTGATTAGCCTTCTTCTCTCACATATTCCTTGAATGAATGAATCATGTGATCTAGGGAGACCATTCAAGGTGGTCATAACAATCTCTCCTTCTTCTAAATTCTCTTCAACTACTTCAATTTGTTCCTTGATTTGAGAAACCTGTGTGAGGTAGGATTGCATGGTCTATGAGTTTAGTATATTCACATTCTTTAGATGGTTCCTCAATGTCATCTTCTGGTTGATGTTCTTTCCTTTGAACTAATTTTTCAAAGAATCAAACACTTCCTTCGATGTCTTCAAGGATGACACATGGGGGATGATATGATCCTTAATATAATCTCCAATGATTCTATTGGATTTAACCATATTCTTCTTATGTATAGCCTTAGCCTCATCTCCCTCTATTTCTGGAACTTCCTTAATGATATACTGATTGAAATCATTTTCTTCAAGGATCAAGGAGATCCTATACTTCCATGCTCGAAAGTTGTCAGCTCCCCTGAGCTTGTCCTTAAGCTAAGTATGATGAGTCATTTGAAATTAGAACCTCAAATGGAAATAGCATAGATATATATCTTGCCAATTTGAGGTGTTCGACCTGGTTTTGGAGTTGGCTGACCTAGGGTTTTATTAGAGAAACCCTAATTTTATAAACTTGGAGTTTTGGAATTCTTTCTAGATAGAAATATGTGCCTCCTTGAGGCGATTTGCTCATTAAGGTCCTTTTCTGAAAGCTCAGGTGGGAAGCCTCTAAAACTTGATTCCCTAGTTTCTCCTAGCACTAGTGTCTAGGTCAGAAATGACACTTATTCAAATTATGCTTCCACCAAAAGATGTGTCCTTCTAGGGCGAGTTATCTTATCTCTCTTTTCTTAATGATCTACGGAGAAAATACCTCAAGTTATCTTATCTTATCTCTCTTTTCTTGCTGCATAGTTTCTTATTTTAGAGAGGATTTGATACCATGTTATTTTTTCTAATATAATTAAAATTGATTAGGATATTTATCTGAAAGAATAAAAAGCATAGCAAGATTAATAAGATAGAGCAGATACATAAGACACAAATATTTCATCGGGGAAACCATAAAGGAGAAAACCACACAAACTTCCTCAGACTAGTTACGTCACTAAGAAAATATCACAAGATAGAAAAAACACAAGTATATGGTGTATTCTACATCTCTCTCTCTTTCCTCCTTGATATTCTCTCTCTCCTCTTGCGAACTTAAGTGATTAAGTGTGTGTATAAATGAGGGAGGGATCCTCCCTATTTATACCCTTCAAATGGTTGACCTTACAACTTGATTGGGATGACTTGTTACCCTAGTTGGGCCTACTTCTCCTAGAGGAACCTAAAAAAAACATTTTATTATATTTGACTTGGGGACTACCTACCCTGAATTACAAAGGAGAGTTTACCTCAATGATCATAGATAGTGATGAAATCCTAAAAGGAGGGAAACACATATCCAATGGGGTCACAATAATATACATCAAAATATCTTTCAAAGTTACAATTACAACAACAATCCATAGTGCTAAGAGTTGGGAAATACAAAAATCCATGGCTCACGCCCTGTTGGTCCCCATTTTGTCACCATTTTTGGGTTCAATACCTCACATATTAACACATGTTTTGTTTCTATTTAGTGTCTTTTACACCATGCATCTCACTATTCAAGCCTCAGGTATGAATAAATTTAAGGTTTATCTCAATTCTATTTATTACCATCATTTTATGGTTTCAATGATTACATTGGCATGATATGGAGCGCATTCACTATATTAATTCATGTGTATTATTGTTTTTAGGTTGTATGGTCTTTTAGGAAACCTAACAAGTAGACACGTGTTCAGCTAGATATATGGAGAGCATATCCAGCTTGCTCTCCATATCACCAAACAGACAACGCATTGTTGGTAGCATATTTATGTGCGTTAAAGGCATCGAAAATGGCCAGGAACTGTCATCACCATGCACCAACATCCCAACATCAGTCTTCTTCTCGAAGAAGTGCTAATCCTGTGACACCTCGACGCAGGCTCTAATTTGGACTAAAGTCATGAACCACATTGCGCGCCTGAAGGAAACCCGATCTGTGAAAGAAGAGGAGTCATTAGTTGTTAGTTTTTAATGCACTCATTTGATAACTACCTTATCATGAAGAGAAATAGACCACTAAAGGTTCGACTTGCTTGCCTCCATTGAACGATGTATATATAAGCGTTGTCATGCGACTTAGGGACGGCTTCTTGAAGTCTAAATTTTGAGTTTCTGTTTTTTTTATTATCAGTTCAATCTAAAAAAAACTCTGTAACGCTACCCTTTTATTTTAATGAAAGTCATATTATGTTTTGTATGATCATGTGTGATTAGAAGAAGCATAACTATGTTCGTTGGGATGGACCCCTCGACAAACAGAGTCTTTAAATCTTTGTGTAGGTTTTGTTATTTCTTTCCTCTGCAATTAGTATAATTTTTTTTATAAGTTGTTTAGTTTTTTTTCTGTAATCATTCCTGTTTCCTGTAGCATATGTTTAAGTTTGATATGATGTTGAACATGTAAGTTCCTTTTTATCAATCTGAAACTGGTTGTGTCTAATATAGTTTTCGAGTTTTCTGCAAAGTCTTTATAATTCCTTGCTTGATTTCTAGATATAAATTATAGTAAATTTTATTCTATTCATTCCAGTTTTTATCATGAATTTTCTTAAGAGTATGTTATCTTGTTAAATGATGTTTTGAATTATGAAATTAGCTTAGGTTATATTGCTATGGAATTTAGTCATTAAAGTAGGTTTATTTCTTACTTCTATATCGCAGTAATACATGCATAAGGCAGCTGCCCTTCAATAAAGCATTTAGATTTATTGTTTCCTTAAAGTTTTAGCATTTTCTTCAAAGAGACTGTCATACAGACAGTCCGTTCCACCTTTTATACAGACCTTCATTTCCACCTGTTATACAGTCACTCATTCAGTCCTGTGTGTTTTTAATTTGTTTTAAAGTTTCTCTTTCTAATTTTATGATTCTATATGAGTAGTAATGGTTAGATAATGTTTATATTCTCTTTTAAAGGCCTTTAGATAATATTGTTTAAGACTTCTTGTTAAAACTCATTTCTCCTTCCTCTTTTTACCTTATGCATATGAATTATGTTATGTAATGTAACCCATTATATTGATATGTAATTGAGCCTTTGATTTAAGTTGTTTCTTTGTATAGAAGTTTTAAATTACATGCATTGATAGATTAGGTGTTTATAGCACAATTTGTTCTTTTAAATTATACAATTGTGAAAAGGATCTATAATATAGAACTCAAATCATCCTTGTAAGATTTGTGTTTGTCCATAAACTATGTCTACCCTCATATAGTACTTTTTAAATAGGAGTTATTTGTGTATAAACAATCATGTTTACTATTTACTATAACTAGACATTTCTCGGTTTTCACATTTGTGTGCTTTGATATTTGGCGTATTAAAGTATTACCATGACACTCTCTACCTTCGCATATATTTTTTAGCAACTCTAAGCCTACTAACCCAAGTTGATAATTAAATATTAGGTAAATTATTCAAGACAATATTTTTCCCAACATTTTGGCGTTGTTGTTGGGGATTTGTTTTGTAAGGTAGATGTAGGCTGGTAACGAGGGAGCAATAAGACGAGAGGTAAGAACCTGTGCATCTGTTATAATAGGTGCCCCCAAATCTAGTAATAATAGCAGCATAGGGTGGTGAAATTTTGTTGAGTTTTTATAATAATAATAAAAAATTACCAAACATAAAACCCAACTCATTAAAGAGGAATTGAAAAAAACACACTTATAGGAAGTAGTTTTTCTAGACCCATAAAGAGATTCTTACAAAGGGGGGAAATTATAAAAAGAAAAGAGATCCTGGAAAGAGGACCTGAGGGCCCTATTTTTGACAAAATTTAAAAAGACTTAACTAGGGAACCTCTTAATCTTCCACTAAGTAACAAAGTCCGATAATTTAACTCTTGAAGTAAGGAAGCTGAACTTTCCTAGGTGGGATTTCTCTTTGGTAATAGTAACCCCTCAAATTGACATATCCATAGTAGCATTCCCAACTCCTATAAGAAACAATAAAAGAATGAGTGATCGAAGGAAGTTCTCTTCTGAAAAAGAACGATGGGACGCTCCATTATCACCTCGAAAGAAACCTTCTAGGTACACTCATTCTAGAAATCAAACCTACATAAAAAAACCACGAAGAAGAATGAGCAGCAAAAAGCAATGTCTGTCCAGAATGTAAAACCAAACATCCCCGACAGGAATGTCCATTAAATAAAATTCCTCCATGCTATATTTTCATGGGGCATCATGTTTTTCCCCAAAAGATCAAAATGGATCCTATCAAGATAGAGGTAATTATTGGAATACTCTCTCCAAAAATCTCTTCTTCCTGATCTTAAAAAAATTATTGTGGGTTTTTCATTACTTGTATATATGTAAATATGTGTATATCTCTTTGAATAAATAAAGAGTAATTTCTAATCACTTATTTCCAGGAGAATATTTTCTATGCTTTCAAGAATAAAATAAATCATCTAACAAATGGTTTTGAAGAATCCTTTATTTCTTTGAATAGCTTATGAGGTACTATTCAAAAAAAAAAATGCTCTAACCAGACCTTGAATATTTTCTTGTATATCACTTTGAAACCAATTATTTTATGATTTTGCTATGCTAAGTGTTTTGATTCAAATTCTTATTATTTAAACAATTGCTCAAAAGACATATTTTAATTATCATGTTCTTCATAATTTTCATACCTAGAGGTTACTAGCTCATCTACACTTGTTATCAAAACTTGACTCTTAACTATCTCTGAGGACACTCGAGGGTAAGTGGAATTGTTGCTTGTGGGGAACATTACCTTTTATAAAGAAAATAGACTGAAAGGCCCAGGGACACCTTTAAGTTATTCTCTTTTGACATGATCTATAGTTAAGGCCATTTTGTGAAAAAAAATTAACTCATGTGTTCAGCAGGGCATAGCATGCTCTAGTACCAATCGACTTCCTATACTTAGAATATTTATACAAGGAAAACCCGTCGGGGTGCTAAACAGGCCTACTGGTAGCGGGTCAATTCTAAGTATTAACTTACAAGGAAGTTTGATAAATGCAAGTAAGCCCATCAGGGTACTGAACAGGCTCACTGGCAGTGGGGTTACGATTGCATGGGACCAAGATAACCCCATCGGGGTACTGAACAGGCCTGCTGGCAGTGGGGAAATATCAGGTAAAAAGAGATCTGGCTCATGCACCACTAGGCACATAGTTTAACAGTAAAATATGTTTAGGCCTATTGTTTGTGATGTCATCAAAGAATAAGTCTAAGATACCCTTGGATCTGACAATCTGATTTCAATCAATATCTAGGAAATGTTTATCCTAGCAATGGGACCCATAGATGTAAAATCCTACAAATTCAAAGGTGAGCTCAAAGAATTTTTGAGATGACAATATATCTTTACAACAAGGAAAGGGTGACTAGTTTTCCCTATGGTACTATTCATCATATCATAAATGATCCATTTATATTTGTATACATTTGAGCATTGTTTTTTAAAATATATCTATATGAATCCTTTCACTTTATTAGTTAGTCTTTTTCTCTTTTACAAACTTACAACAACATGACTGAACTTTCTTAATTCTTTTGCAAATTACATAGTTTTCTTGTATGGCTTGAGGACATGCCATATATTTGGTTTGGGGGAGGATTAGCTGATTGTTTGTCTTCATTTTTACTTGTAAAATACTCATCACCAAATCATAAAGTGTTTGCAGGATAATGCAGATAGCAAAATTGGCCGTAAAATTGTGGATGAATAAGCAAGAGTGCTAAAATAATTCTTTCATATGAAAAGTTGTATGAAGGATCATATGAAGGGTTGAACGTCGGTGTGAATAAAAGGTCGAATGATGAGCTAGATACAAATTTTCGTGATATTTTCGTACTTTTGATTAAGTGTTGGCTTAATTTTATTAGGTAGAAATCCAAGTCATACCATTAGGGTCACATCTATATGATATTATGACTAATACCGATTAATGACTATACGAATTAAATCTAATATGATCTTATTTAACCCCTAAATGGATATGATATGACCTTCGAATACCTTTTGGTTATCATGACTCTGCCATCTTCATCATTCTCCTTTTATGTTCGCACGCAGAAGCTATCAGATAAGCTGCCCTCCTCGTTGAACTAAGGTTATTGTTATGAGTTTGTTTATACACTTGCATTAAGTTACACATTCAACACGTCCAAAGCTTGCTTTGGACATGGTTGAACCAACTAAAAATTAGAAACTCATTCAATCACATGCTTTAGATGGCACACGCTCCAAAAATTTGCTATAATGGCACAATCGTTTAGGCATGTCGAGCTAGTTGCATGATCGTTTGGCAGGCTAAATGCGGCACGCTTTAAAACTAGAATTGTGTGACCCTTTTTTAATTTGATCGCCATCACTAACGGTTATTACTATGGAGAATTTTAGCCATCTTTCCTGAAAACCCTGTATTCCTTCCTCTGTTTCCATCATGCCGAACCGATTTGAGCCTAAAATTTATCAGGATCTGTTTCAAATGATATAGTTTAGGGAGTGTAGGGAAGTGTTTTTTTGAGCCTGCAAGAACCCATTCCTCCATTCACTGCAAGGTTACGATGAAGATATATCATTACTGTTCAGAATGGGATTTGATGGGAGGAAGGCCAGAGTATGTCACCTTTCTTTTCAAGTCACTAAAGAGTCGATTTCCCTTACCACTAAGCTTCCCCGAGAGGGTGAACAGTGGCATAAACATTGGTTCATTTCGTGAGCATCACATAATTTTGCTCTGAATCCTGAGCTCTGGTATGTAACAGATGTGAAAGGATACCATCATAGCTGGATAAAGCCAGAGTATATCAAGCCGTTGACAATCATCATTCGCCTAGTTACCTGTGAAGGTAAATTCAGCATTTTCAAGTCTTGTCACCTTCGATTATTAGCCCACTTTGTTGATAATAGATGTTTGAATTTCTCTTTCTTTTTCCGTCATATCTTAGAGAAAATGTCAAATTTGGTCCAAAAGAATACCCTTCATCTGAAGAGTAGTCTATATGACCATATGTTATCTCCAAAAATAAATTTATTTTGATAGTATGAAGAATTTAACTCATGCGATGAAGGATATGAATATCACTGACAGTTTTAAAGCCTCTATTTTTTTATTTGGGTAAAAATTTCACAAGTTGTAGCTTTTCAGTGGCTTGGGCGAGGATCAAAATATCTCATCAGCCACCGAAAGTTGGAAGATAAATAACAGATGGAAAACCCCTTCGGCGGTTAGGCGTATTGCTAAATTTTTTAATGCCATCGAAACATTTTTAAACAGTGATCGAAGGTTTAGTCCTCTATTACGCCGACATTTTGCAGTTTTAGTTGGCTATGACACCGCCATTGCGGAGAATCTAGTGGTTTAAAGTTCTGATGGTTAGTGGTTTAAAGTGCCGATGGTTGGTCGTTTGGGGTTCCGATCACCGATGCTGAGAAGATTAGTTCGTTTCACCTCCAAAACAGTGGCAACGCTCAGATTTAAAGTTCTGATGGTTAGTGACTTGAGATTTCGATTTTTTATAGCGAAGCTAGTGGTTTAAAGTTCCGATGGGATAGAGGAAAGAGCTTTCGATCGTCGATGCTCAGAATATTAGTTTGTTTCACCTTCGAAACATCAGCAATGCTCATATTTAAAGTTTCGACGCACTAGTGGCTTGATGTTTTGGTCACCAATCATTAGTGGTCTGAGGTTCCGATCGCAGATCATTAGTGGTCTGAGGTTCCAATCGCCAACAAAGATTCTAGTGGTTTCAAGTTCCAATCGTGATGTTAGTGGTTTGAGATGCCGACACGGCAGCATCATTCCGGTCTAAGGCGCCAATGGGATAGTGGCTAGAGCTTCCGATTTTCGATCGTGAAGCTGGTGGTTTAAAGCTCCAAAATAGCCGCAGCATAGAGAACTAAAGCTCCGATTCAAACTTCTACTGACCTATGACAGCAATAAAATTAGTTCATTTCACTTCCAAAACAGCGGCAGCATTGAGACTTGGGGCACCAATGGGCTAGAAGACTAAGCTTCTGATCACCGATGAGCTAGTGATGGAAAGCGCCGATACGTTCAGGCTTGGAGCGCCGATGGACTAGAGAAAAGAGTTTCTGATCGTCGATGAAGAAACCGTCATGACGTTATTCAGTTGAGGCACCAACACTATGGCGGCATTCAGATAAGAAGTTTCAACACATTAGTGAGTACAGCTTCCGATCGTCGACAAGCTAGTGGTTGAAAGCTCCAATACGTTCAGTCTTGGGGTTTTGATCACCAATGCTGAGAAGATTATTCGTTTGAGGTGCCGACACTACGACAACATTGAGGCTTGGGGTGTCGACGGTTAGAGGTCAGAGCTTCCGATAGGCGACTGCGGCGACAAGGTCAAAAATTTTGGTGGATTAAACAAGAAAGGTCACTTTAGTTAACCACCGAGACACTGGCTGTTGACGGTAATTTCACGCTAAACCATCAGTGGTGATTATCGGCAAATACTGTAGTTATTTAGTATTCGCTCAGTGAACTAGATCTTCATAATAGATAGACAAATAGCTAGCTAGGGTTTTAAAACCCTAATCTGAAAAACTATCACTTCTAAGTATTTTTTGTGAAAACAAATGGAAGTTTCAAGATCTATCATTTTTTGTAGAAGGCTATAAATCCCATGATTGATTTTATAATAAAGGTTTGAATTTGGGGATTTGTAAGCCTATTCTATTGTCAAGCATCTCATCTTGTTTATTCTAATTATAAGCTCTTTTGTTATGAGTTGTTCAGCCATCGTCTTTATCTTTACTGTACTTATGACTAAATGTGCATTTAGGTGATTTTCAAGTTGATTAATAGCTAATAGCTATCATCCTATTGGTGATTTAATGTGATTTGATTTATAAGTACCATCCTTGTCAGGATTTATTCATTTATATGCACCTGTTTTGTATGTAATTTGCTAGCTTGATGAGTTCTCCATCCCTACACCTTATTGTCAAACTATTGAACAAGTTGTAACTAATAGCCTTGTAATTGAGTGAGCTTCATGCATGTCTTGAGAGTGGGAGGTTATATAGGTCACCTAACTTGATCCATATTAGAAAACCCTAAAAACATTTTAAGTTACCAGGCATCCTTGAGCTACAACCTAGAGGAGTTTCCTGTAGTGATAACAAACTGGCGTCGTTGTCGGGGAGAGGAGATTGAAGCTCAGCTTCCTTCGGAGACGACATAGATCCATGCTTTGATGATAGACAAAGATTGGAAATTATTATGGTTGTAATCATCTATCTGGTGACTCCATTGATATAAGGTGGCTTCAAGAAGACCAAGTACAAGAGAAAACCCTAAAGGGCCACCAGCAACACCTGTTTCAGATCTAGAAGAGATTCTGAGAGGAGCTAGGGTTTCACTAAGACAGACCTCCAGAGCTGCAAGGGGAGCTACATTAGGTATTTCCAGAGGTATTTCTGCTGTTATATCAAATAGACCTCCATTTCAATATTCTTATGCTGAAGCATCTAGTTCTCAGAAGTTTATAAGTAAATCAAATAATTTTAGGGTTGAGAAATCTTCAAGCACTGCTGCTTGTGAAGATATCATCCCTGGCGACTCCATTGAAGAACTGTGGCTCCGTGAAAGGCTCATACTAGAGAAAATCAAGAGAGGCCACCAACAACACCTATTGCAAACCCATAGAAGATCATCAGAAGAAAACCCAGCCCTGCTGCTAGGGCAGATTTACAAAGACTTCTATTTCCCTAATCCATTCGAATTTAACAAATCTCCACTAGGGAGGACCCCCAGTTGATAAAAGATGAAAAGGCTGAATTCAAAATCCAGGTACCATTTTAGCAGTTTACTTTATGAACTGCTGTTATTTTTTATCAGCTCCTTTATACTTTTCCCTTCACATGTTAAAAGAATTATCTTATGTTTTATATATTCTGAAGATTATCAGCCATCTTTTATAAATCCATCTGTAGAAGAATATTTGTATCCTGCATGTATTGTAGAAGGTGAATCATTTTGTGTGCCACAACTCATCTATAAAAATGACCACTGTACCCAAATTCCTTCTAAATCTGATCAGCCATGTAACCTTGAAGAAACCAAAACTGATTCAAAACCTATGCAGAGCTCGACACTCGTTTCCATAACCGTTGAACCTTGTCAGCAGATTGTTATCCCTCATGATCATCTCATAGCCTTTCAAATCAAAATCAGGATGAATAATTTTAAGACATTAAAACTGACCTCTTGGCTTCATCCTTACCCTCTTGGCTATTATGAATATCTCCCTCGGTTTTCTGGAGATAATCAAGCCTCTGCGGAAAGACACTCGGAATCTTTCGAAGATTTTATGGAACGTTTTCAAATTGTTCATGAGGATATAATCATGAAATTTTTCTCTAAATCGTTGATTAGAGATGCTGCTATATGGTTCAAGAATTTAAAAGCTTACTCTATTGGCTCTTGGAAATAATTCACTGATGCATTTTTTAAGCATTGGGGTGAGAACAAATCTCTTGATTTGTATCTTGCTGATTTCTATGCTCTGAAGAGAGAGGAATATGAAACTTTGCCTATCTTCAATCGAAGATTCTACAACACTTATCATGCTATGCCTTTGGAGATCCAGCCCATAGAGATAGCTACCATTATAGATTATGTGATGGGACTACATTCAAAACTTGCCCTTCTTCTGCTGGAAAGGAAATCTTCATCTTTACGCATTATGTTTGAAGATGCTTTAGAGGTGGAGGAAAACATTTGTGCTTCAAGGAAAATCCCAGAGTAGTTTGATTTTGAAAACCATCATTTACCTGAGCCAGATAAACATCAGTATGAGTCAGATTTTGAATAGGAATATTATGAGTTTGAAGCAGATTTGGAACAACAGCAAGCATGTGAGCTCCTTTCAGATTTAGAATCAGATTCTTCTGTGTTTGCAAAGTACTCCCAAGACAGGTATGAATATGGATTTTATGATCAGTTTCCAAACCAGGATGAGCCTATGATAACTGATGATTGTATAGGCAATTATACATTTTCAACTGATATTTATTCATATGATGTAAACCATGTTTTATCATCCTATTGTGAGCACTATTCTCAAAAGGGAATTTTAATGATTGATAATCAATATCTGATCATAAGAGAACAAGAAGGTTGAGATCAACTATTGAGCTGTCATTTTGATCCGACAAAGGTTGAGCAATCCACATTCAACATTGACATCGGTAAAGAAAAATATCAGCAACATAAAAAGGTATTTCCTATTGTCTTTTATGACCTTGTTGCTAACTATCTGGAACTTATGAGCAGCATAGATATCAAAATATTTTTGTTAGATGATAGCTGGCTCTGTCACCCTTCAAAACTACATTGCTGCATGCTAGGGTTTCATTTATTTTTTGGGTCAAGATAAGGGATAAGTTCAGCAGATCAGCTTCTGACCTGGCTTCATTGGAAGCATGATGTCACATGATAAGAAGGATCTACTGATTAGAATTAGGAGTAGGAGTAGATAGGAAAATAAGCTCTTAATATGAGCGGCTAGGTCATTTTCAGTTATTTTCATGAATAAGCAAAGCAGGCTACAGGCAGGGTGCAGCAGATCAGTTATAGAAGACAAATGACTCCATGCCCAATGGAACACTAGAAGATAGCTTTAATTATTCTTTTACAGGAAAGGAATTTTGGTCTGGGGTTCTTGGGACCTCACAGGGAGGTTCCCATCCCCAAGTAGGAGCTAGATATTATTTCCCAAAATAAATTTATTTTGATAGTATGAAGAATTTAACTCATGCGATGAAGGATACGAATATCACTGATAGTTTGAAAGCCTCTATTTTTTAATTTGGGTAAAAATTTCACAAGTTGTATCTTTTCGATGGCTTGGGTGAGGATCAGAACATCTCATTAGCCACCGAAAGTTGGAAGATAAATGACAGGTGGAAAACCCCTTCGACGGTTAGACGTATTGCTAAATTTTTTACTACCATCGAAACATTTTTAAACAGTGATCAGAGGTGTAGTCCTCTATTACACCAACGTTACGGAGTTTTAATCAGATACGGCGTTGCCAATGTGGGGAATCTAGTGGTTTAAAGTTATGATGGTTAGTGGTTTAAAGTGATGATGGTTAGTGGTTTGGGGTTCTGATCTCCAATGCTGAGAAGATTAGTTCGTTTCACCTCCGAAACAGCGGCAGCGCTCAGATTTAAAGTTTCGATGGTTAGTGGCTTGAGCTTCCGATTTCCAATCGTGAAGCTAGTGGTTTAAAGTTTCAATG
This sequence comes from Pseudotsuga menziesii, assembly GCA_001517045.1. Classification (NCBI taxonomy): domain Eukaryota; kingdom Viridiplantae; phylum Streptophyta; class Pinopsida; order Pinales; family Pinaceae; genus Pseudotsuga; species Pseudotsuga menziesii. The sequence goes on along the minus strand of LPNX010935476.1, from coordinate 59,066 downwards.
GGCTAGAGGAAAGAGCTTCTGATCACCGATGCTGAGAATATTAGTTCGTTTCACCTCTGAAATAGCGGCAGTGCTCAGATTTAAAGTTTCGACATGCTAGTGGCTTGATGTTCTGATCGTCGATCATTAGTGGTCTAAGATTCTGATCATCGACAAAGAGTCTAGTGGTTTTAGGTTCTGATAGCGACATTAGTGGTTTGAGATGCCAACACTACAGCAGCATTCCGATCTAAGGTGGCGATGGGATAGTGGCTAGAGCTTTTGATTTTTGATCGCAAAGCTAGTGGTATAAAGCTCCGAAACAGCGGCAGCATAGAGAGATAAAGCTCCGATTCAAACTTCTACTGACCTCCAACAGCGAGAAACATAGTTTGTTTCACTTTTGAAACAGTGGCAGCATTGAGACTTGGCGTGCCAATAGGCTACAAGACCGAGCTTCCGATCACCAATGAGCTAGCTTTCGATCACCGATGAGCTAGTGATGGAAAGCGCCGATACGTTCAGGCTTGGAGCATCGATGGGCTAGAGAAAAGTGTTTCTGATCGCCAATGAAGAAACTGTTGTTACATTAGTTAGTTGAGGCACCGACATTGGGTTGGCATTCAGATAAGAAGTTTCAACACATTAGTGAGTACAGCTTCGAATCGCCGACAAGCTAGCGGTTGATACATTCATTCTTGGGGTTCCGATTGTCGATGCTAAGAAGATTAGTCATTTGAGGTGCTGACACTGCAGCAGCATTGAGGCTTGGGGTGCCGACAGTTAGAGGTTAGATCTTCTGATCGGTGACCGCGGCGACAAGGTAGAAAATTATGGCAAATTAAACAAGAAAGGTCACTTCAGTTAACCACCGAGACACTGGCTGTTGGAAGCAATTTCACACTAAACCAGTACTGGTGATTATGAGTGACTACTACAGTTATTTAGTATTCTCTCAGTGAACTATATCTTCATAATAGATAGACAAATAGTTAGCTAAGGTTTTAAAACCCTAATCTAAAAATATATCACTTCTGAGTATTTTTTTGTGAGAACAGATCGAAGTTTCAAGATTTGTCATTTTTTGTAGAAGTCTATAAAGCCCATGATTGATTTTATAATAAAGGTTCGACTTCGGGGATTTGTAATCCTATTCTATTGTCAAGCGTCTCATCTTATTTATTCTAATTATAAGCTCTTTTGTTATGAGTTGTTCAACCATCATCTTTATCTTTACTATACTTATGCCTGAATGTGCATTTAGGTGATTTTCAAGTTGATTATTAGCTAATAGCTATCATCCTATTGGTGAGTTAATGTGATTCGAATTATAAGTACCATCCTTGTCAGGATTTAGCCATTTATATGCATCTATTTTGTATGTAAGTCTTCCATCTTGATGAGTTCTCCATCCCTGCACCTTATTGTCAAACTCCTGAACAAGTTGTAACTAGAAGCCTTGTAATTGAGTGAGCTTCATGCATGTCTTGAGAGTGGGAGGTTATATAGGTCACCTGAATTAATCCATATCAGAAAACCCTAAAAAAATTTTAAGTTACTAGGCATCGTCGAGATACAACCTAGAGGAGTTTCCTGGAGTGATAACACCATAGTATAATCAAAATGTTAATTTTGGATCAGCTCAAAGAATGAAGCCATTCTTGGGAAACCTTTGTGTTCAAAGTGATTAATCCCCACCTCAATATTCGTAAGTGGTCTCGTCATTTTCAACCTGAGTTAAGACCAACCTCACCTGTAGAAAACATTGATGTTGTCCACCTTGATGAGGATGTCTCAGAAGCTAATTCACATGTGCAAGAAACCCCTGTTAGTCCTATGTCTGTTGAATTTGTTCCTTTTCCACGACCGCGTACCAGAAGACAAAAGGATAAAAGCGTCCAGCAGAGGCTTTGGCCTAGTACTCAAACCGTGGTTCAGCTTGATGAGCAGAATGGCCATCGGAATGATGAGGCCGAGATAGAAGAAATAAATCCCAATTCATCCTTCTTAGCACTAGCTAGCCTCTCTGTTGAATTGCTCAAGGACACCAATCAAAGGGATATTCCTGCATCTAAAGATCCCCTTCCTAATTTCAATTTGGACCCGCCTTCAACAGAAATAGGTCCTCCATGAGATTTTAAGCAATCCCTAGAACCATTTATGCCATCGCAACCCACATTAGATCAGTTAAATTCTGAGTTAACCCAATCGATGAAGCAGGATGAAGCACATGTCAAGTTAATTTCAGAGCTTCGTGAGGAAAATAGGGAATTGCGGTTACAAATAAAGAATATGGAGGATCTGCATAAGACTGATAGCGTATCACAAAGCAATCAACAAGCAAGGTGTTCGATTCTGAAAGCATAGGTGAGGAAATTGAAGCACAAGCAATTTGTTCCATCCAAGTCGGAGGCAGCTGTTGACGCAGCTCTGCCTCCTTCCTCATGATATTTTTTACTTTGCACCAGTGGGACCTGGTATTCTTTCGGTTTGGGGGAATGTTGGTCCCCTTTTTTTCACCATTTTTGGGTTCAATACTTCACATATTAACATATTTTTGGTTACTTTAGTGTCTTTTACACCATGCAGCTCACTATTCAAGCCTCGGGTATGAATAAATTTAAGTTTTATCTCAATTTTGTTTATTACCATCATTTTATGGTTTCAATGATTAAATTGGCATGATATGGAGCGCATTCGCTATATTAATTCATGTATATTATTGTTTGCAGGATATATGGTCTTTTAGGCAGGCTAACAAGCAGCCACATGTTCAACTAGATATATGGAGAGTGTATCTAGCTTGCTGTCTAGATCACCAAACAAACCGCGCATTGTTGGTAGCATATTTTTGTGCTTTAAAGGCATGTGAAATGGCTAGGAACTATCATCACCACACACCAAAATCCTAGCATCATTCTTCTTCTGGAAGAAGTGCTAATCGCATGACACCTCGATGCAGGCTCTGATTTGGACTGAAGTCATGAACCACATTGCGCACTTGAAGGAGACCTGATCTACGAAAGAAGAGGATTTGTTAGTTGTTAGTTGTTAATGCACTCTGTTATAGCTAGTTGTTTTTGGGTGAATCCGCGGACCTGGGTAACACTTTTTGGCAAGCGCATTTCGGCAAAAACAGAAAAATGCACCTCGGTCGAGGGTTTAACAAGCCCTCGACCGAGGTTTTAATATCTCAACCAGGGTTTTATCAAGCCCTCGACTGAGGTATTTCTTAACCCTCAATTGAGGTATTAAAACCTCGACCGAGGGTTAATAAATACCTCGATCAAGGTATTAACTCAGTCGAGGTATCGAACTCGGTCGAGGTATGGACCTCGATCGAGGTACATACCTCGACCGAGGTGCCTGTGTCGAAAAAATTATAAAAAGAGGCCGCGGGGGCCGCGGCCATTTTTTTTGCAAAATTCCATTGTGCAAGCTCAACCGAGAAACGACGAGCGGCGTAAGGATTGGCACCCCAAAGCAACCCAAGCACCCTGAAGCAACCCAACCTTGTCACGATGGCGTCGGAGCCAAGAGGTAATAGTTTAAATAATTGTTTTTCAATTTATAAAATTGGTAAATGTATGTTTTATTTATAAAATTGGTAAATAATTGTTTTATAAATTTATAAAATTTGTTTTAAAATTTGGTAAATGTATGTTTTTATAATTTCCATGTTTAAAATGTGTACCGGCAAGAAGAAATGCTGCCGGATTTTTGAAAATTTGTAGTTAAATTGAATTTTTTTGTTAATTTGTTATATATATATAAATTATGTCAACCGGTAGCGTTTATGCTACCGGTTTAATTTTGAAATGTGTCCCGGGCAAGCCAAAATGGT
>LPNX010935476.1:0-41021 GCA_001517045.1 Pseudotsuga menziesii | reverse complement strand
CTATCCATTGAGGTATCATACACGCATTTTGGCATTCATATGAAATTTATTTTTTAATTACTTCTAAAACTTATACTTAGAAAACCACACTGCAACTTCGAGGCAGCTCAAAGAAAAATCCATAGAGTTAAAAATACACAGCCAAAAAATTCTTAAAAATACACACATCACATATCGACGTGTCCTCTTCAAAAGGATATCTTTGTTTTTTCAATTTTTGAAAAAATAGAAAAATTTTCTTTACGTGGACAAATATGTGTTTAAAACGATGCTGAAATTGAATGTGGCCACTTTCGAAAAATAATAAATAATTGTATAATGCGAAAAAAATTAACAAAAAAATATGCACATCACACTGCATTTTATGTAGATCATGTTCATATATATTTTTTTTTTTAAATTATTAATGCAAGATTGAATTACTCTACGTGGACACGAGCCACTTATTAGCTTCTTCAAATTTTTAAGGTCACACATTTCATTAAATGCAAAAATTCACATATTAAATGACATCGGAATATTTAAAAAAAAATATCACTATGAAGCCAACATAATATTCTACAATTTGTTTTTTTACTGCAAGTCAAAATTCACATGGCATATATGCGTTTTGAGGGCTTCTATCTAGCACACGAGTAAAAAATCAGGTTTTCATCGCCAAATTTGGCCAAAAAGTGTTACCCATCTTCATGGAATCACCATTTTCTATTTTTAGACCGTATGCTTGTTTTCAAAACATGGTTTTCTTATTGATTTAAGATTCTGAGTTTGGTTTTTGAAGTATTTTGATGCATGTTTATTTTTATTTTTTTATTTTTATAAGTTTTCATTTTAAATTTACTTTACTTATTTGTTTTCATACTTTTAATGGGCGTATTAGGTGTATGTATTTCTGAAAGGTTGGATAGAGATATCATAAGGGTTAATCAAAGTTTTATTTCACAATTTAACCCTTTGTTTTTTAATCCTTTTGTCCAAAAATATTAATCAGACATTCCTGTAGCGCAAAGGTAGAAAAAATGAACTAGAGCGCTATACGAAAGTCGTGGCCTTTAAAAAAGTGTAAGTTTGCTCGTGACTTTTCAAAATTGCAAATGATTGGAGTTTTCACATCTGTAAAAGGAGAATGATACTTGTATAAACCTTACTAATCATATTGACAAGTATTCAAGTTAAGCCAAGGATGATTCAGGCAAGTTGCAGCTGTCCGGAATTTGGGAAATAGAGATCCTTTAAACAGTAATGATAGTGCACAATGGGAGCAATTCAGAGCTAGTTACAAATTTCTTAGTTGTATGAAATCTTACAGAGATACTGTTGATACCTGACACTCCATGGTTAGAATATATTGTAAGGAAAGCGGTTATGGGTTTAGGGTTTGCAGAGTAAGTGACTGGCGCAGTTGTGGCAGTTGAAGACAGATCTACGAAGGTTACTAAACACCTAGGAAAACAAGATAGCATATTTTTAGCAACTAAAACCATCATTATGATAGGTATGCAATTGATTGCTGACATCATTCATGAATTCAGGCTTGTATTGACAGAAGAGTAGTGATGGGTGTTGATTAAAAACTGCATCAAGTTTAGGAACCCAATTTTTGCTCGACTGTTAGTCTATTCTGTCGATGAAATTGTTCTGAAATACTTATCATTTTTTTTTTGAGAAAAAAATCATATCAAGTGTTCTAATTTTCTCAGCTTCTGGTTTACTATTGAAGTAACATACTTTCAAATAGTTTTAACTATTTTCTGAAGGAGAAACAGTTAAGGTTCACTACATCAAATGAAGAGAAGTGGGAATACAAACAGGGCTGAACCTTCAAACATGACATGGGATAAAACCTTTCCTGGCTGTGCAAAATTGGTTCAAGAAATAGGATTCTTTGATGGTTAATTCATCCTCAGTAAAGAATAAAATTCTAGAACTGTTAGAAGATTCCTCATCTCAAGAAAATTTAAAAGAGGATGAAGACCTATTGAATAGGTAGAGAATAAGAGAGAAGATTCAGTGATTGAGAATATTTCTCTAATGAAGAACACAGTTAAAGGACATCCTATACAGAAAGGAGTGTGCAAAGATTATTGAGAATTATACTATGTTTTTTCCTGTTTTGGGTTATTTCAATTGAGTGCAGATCACTAGCTGATGGAGATGAATTTTAGAAAACAAAAAGAGGTTTTTGTTCACAAGATACCCATCCATAAAATCCTCTCTCAGTTTTGCAACAGTTGTCAATTTTTTGCATAGGTGCCTCGGATCGAGAGGTATGCGAGATTCTTTGAGACCTATTTTTAAGAAATTCGTCAAATTTCCCAGAAATCTGATTTTGCTATTTTTAGCCAAATAATTTTTAATATTTGAAAGTTGGTTAATGTAACTGCTGAGTAGTTACAAATTCGACCTAAAGAAGTTAATATGGAACTACTTCATAAGAATCTTTTTAATGATACAGTGCAAAGGGTTGGAATCTTTGGTACAAGGGGAGGCTTTCAAGCTACTGTTTACAGAGCTAAGTTCAGAAACTCTTATGTATTTTTGATAACTGATTATGATATATATGCAAGCTATAGGCCCATTTTACTCTATTTGTTGGTTTTATTTCTGATTTTTGTAACCACTCAGTTGACAGTTTCATTTCTTGTTTGAGGTTATTATTCATGAAATGCATATGAACTGTGGATGAAATGTAGTGTTGTGTTTATTGTTTATGGTTTATGTTTCATATATTATACATCTCAGTTCTTCATTGTTACATGATTTAATGTTTGTATTATCCTGATGAGATTTTTCCCTCTTGATGACAAATTGTAAAACCAAAACCCTAAAAAACCTATTTTACTTAGTTTTATTTTATGAGATTGTGTTGGCTTGTTCTTTAGTAGTCTGAGAACAATTTCTGGCATTAACATCTTTGGCGCCATTGCCGGGGACAAAGATGAAGCATACTTTCCCTGGGTTATTCATCATTCAACTAGTTTTCAGAGGTGGACAAAACATTAGAGGAAATTTCAACTCAAAATGGGCCTTTTAACTTTTATTCAAATTCCATGTCATCATGTGTTAGCCAATGAAATTGCTTTAAATTTGAAATACCGTATAGGTCTTAAACACTTTTTTAATATAAATTTGGGGATAGGTATCATAAAAAAAACTATTTTTTTGTTTGTATTTTTGACATAGCTCCCCGTGTTTTTACTCAAATTTTGATCGGGAGAGCTCGTTGGATGCGGAATTAAATTCCGCATCCAACGAGTACCCACTCGGCATACTTTTGACAAACCCCGCTACCCCAAAAACAAGAAATATCTAAAAAATGGAATGGGGTGGTGGGGTCCGTCAAAAGTAAAAACAAGCTCTCCTGATCGAAATTTGAGTAAAAACATGGGGAGATATGTCAAAAATACAAACAAAAAAGTAGTTTTTTTTCTTTTCTTCCTCCAAAATTAATAAATATTATTTTATTATTTTAACTATTATTTTATTAATTCATTTTAGGAGGCCCATTCTGAGTTGAAATTTCCTCTAATGCCAACAAATCATTAAGATTACATTTCATCAAACAGTTCACAGTGGCTACTAAGGGAGTTGGACCAAGAGGTAAACCAACTTCACCATTACACTTGGGTGTCTCAGACCCAGAGCAAGTTCTGAAAGAAGCTAGGAAAATTAAGAAGTCACAATCATCTCTAGCTTTATGTAGCCTTGATTAATTTGACCTACTGCCACCCTTTCCGCTTTCCGAGGAGGAAAAACAAAATCTATCTTGACAAATCGATTAGCAACTCCACTAGTTCAAGATGCAGATGTCGAAGACCATGGAAGCCATTCTGTCTTGAAGGTTTTCACCTTTCAATTTTTCCGATGTTCCAAGTTTTCCAAATCCAGTACTATGGATGTTTGGGTAGATTGTCTTCCACAGTTTAGAGAAATCAAAGAGGATAATCCTTCATATCACCTCATTAGATTTCATCAATATATGGTTCAGTTAAACATACAACATGAAGATGTGCTCTTGAATATGTTCATGTATTCACTCAAGCAAGATGCATGAGAATGGTATTTTTCTCTTCCTACTGCTAGCATTTCCTCACTCAAAAAATTCCACTCATGTTTCCAGAAACATTGTAAGTATATGTTCTTAGCTGAATTCTCTTTTAAAGATTGTTGTGAGTAGGCTGGTTTTTATAATACAATTTCTTATTCAAAAAATCATGATGATAAGTATAATCAAGGATTCAAAACATGTCATGAAGAATTTGTAGTTTTAGAATTTGTTGAAGATGAAGAAGTAACGTCTTCAGATTCTGATGTCAAGGAAGAATTCCATGATCATTACGATAATCAAGTTGTTGTTTTAAGTCAAGTTGAAGATGATCCTAGTGATGAGATCAGCAGAGATAGTTTGGAATATTGTCATAATTCTTTCAACACTCTTAATAATCATTTGAATCCCAATCCTATTGAAGATCAATCTCTTGTTCAACAAACTATTGGAAATCATTGTTGTGTTAAAGATCAGCTATGTATTGAAGAGAAACATGAACCTTTAACATCATAATTTGAAATTTCCCAGAATGCTCCTCGGTATGATGAAGAGATTGGGGTTCCAAGACAAGAATTCTGTGATGAATTATATTCTATTCCTTGATACTAAAATCGATGAAAGACAAGCTATTCACATTTTCAATGTTATAGCAACAGTTTCTTATATTCATGGTTATGATAAATCTGTTGTTCAAAACCATTATGAAGATGCTCTAATTTTTTATAAATATGATGATGAAATTGAAAAGAAAGACCCTAAAATGTGTGATGTGTGTGATATGGTACAATCTAATCAGCAGATTTAGGAATGCATTTAGTCCATTATCATTGAACAACTGGAGCCAATGTATGATAGTTATCCATTTGAAGACAGTGTGGAAAAGGAGGTTCAGCTTGTTGACATCATTGATGATCCTGTCCCGAAAATTCCGTAGCAAATTTAGGCTGATCCTAATGTCTTTTATCGCCAATGCCTAGTTGATATTCATGGAACAAAATATTCTTATGGATAGCCTATATTTTTCATAGAACATGAAGAGGTAACTTTTGGAATTTTTTATGATCTAGTGGTAGATTATTTAGAGTCAACACTAAATTATAAATCTATTATCTTAGAGACACCATTTGATGAAAATGAGTACAAGTTGCTAGATCTTTTCTCTTCATGTTTTCCAATATTCTTTATTATACATATATTCAGAGTTGGAAGCAAGTTTTACTGGGTTGATGAAATTTTTTCCTGGTTATATTGGAAATGGGATTACAATTTGATTCAGTAAATGGAAGGTTCCTCAAATACTTTTACAGTCTTTGAAGGAAAGAGATTTGAATTTCATTGTATATACCGGTGTGTGAAGGATTGAATAAAGACTCCATAGCCCAATGGATATTTTGTAGAGTAGTAGATAGTTTCAGTTATAGCACAGAAGGCACTAATCTACAGGTTCTTGAAGCCTCACAAAGAGGACTTCATCCCACAGCAGGAGCCAGATGTTATAGCTAGTTTTTATTTTCTATTTTTATACCATATGCTTGTTTTCAAAACATGGTCTTCTTATTGCCTTAAGATTCTGAATTTGGATTTTGAAATATTTTTATAGCATGTGTTGTAATCTCACAGATCACATAAGGTTACCAATAATACACACTAAAACATATATAAATATAAAACAGAGACAAGAGACGAAAACAGATAGGTGAATAAACAGATTATATTATACAAATGAGTCCATACAACACAGAGAACTAAACTGAGTTCTCATCCGGCTCAACAGCCTAATATATATGATTACAGAACGGTTACAAAATACTACCTGTCATTTTGGTGAACCGACACGACCTTTAGGTGGCCAACCTAATCTCTAACTTTAGTCAGCCGACCGACTTAGTCGACTGATCGACTAAGTCGGCCCATTGACTTAGTCGGCTAATCAACTAAGTCATCCCATTGACTTAGTCGACTGATCGAATTGCTCCTTCTACATCTCCCCCATGAACAAAAGGTTTCTTCATCCCGAAGAAACAGGGAGGTACAAAATACTTGTTGGCCTTTACTAGTTATTGCGGTGGGCTATGAAGTATGATGGTCGGTCTTTTCTGTACGCAGACTTCTACAATTTCTAAAGCTGTGACTGCAAGGTGATGTTGGAAATCTGTCCAACTCTGCAAAAAAATTTGGATGTTGATGGTGAGTGTTGTCAAGCCTGATAAGATCGACATATTTTCTGATATGGAGACTTCAGATATCCTCTCCATTTCAGGACCCATGAACTGGTCCTTCTCCTCTGCAATTTCGATAAATCGTTTCATCTGTGGGTAGATGATGTCGACTTTCTCTAAGTTAGGGAGAGCTTGTTGCACCCATTGATGTGCTTCCCTTTCCAGTTTCTGTAGTTCGGCATTTTCAAGAACTATTTGTTCTTCTATTGTCATTCTAAGTGCTTCCTCAGTGGTCTTTCTACTCTCCAGCGCCTGAATCCCTTGCCAAGTCTGTCGTGTCTGCTGATAAACTTTCCCATAGTGAGTAGGCCAGTCTCTTAGTACTTCTTCGGTTACGACAGACTCCTCCATATGATCTTGCAATACTTTATATGCTTCAGAAAATGCAGTGTGTTGTGCCATGAGAATTCAGGCGGTTTCCTCTTTTTGTTCCTCCTTGGTTTCCTGAATGTGCGCTTGGAGGGTCGACACCATGCTCTCAAATAGCTGATACGCTCTTTAAAATGTTCTATCTGTGTCGATCTCTATGGGGCCTGGCATGACGAACTGGGCCAAATTCCTGCATTTGTCGAGAAACTCGACCTGTTCTGCCTTTTTTTCCTTGAGTTCTTTATTTCTTTGCTCGCTCCTCGTCTTTGCTTCACTCGCTAATGTTTTGAGGAGTTGTACCATCTCTGTGTCGGTCAAGGATCCTGCATCCTTCAAGCTAATTTGGATTTTGGGAGGCTTTCTGTGATGCTCATTCTTCTGTTTCTCCTTCTTCTTCTTGTGCTTTTCTTTGTCTGCCTCCTGTGTACCTGCAATAGTTGATGCGGGATATTTGGTTTGTGGGTTAAAGGTTGATGGTTTGTCTGGTTGGGGAGGGGGGATGACTACCACCTCTAGTTGTGTGGATGTAGTCAGTTGTGGTGTGCCTGTCTCTGAGTCAAGGGGTGGTGGTGGTGGTGGAGATGGTGGTGGTGGTGGTGATGGAGTTGGCGAATGGTCGGGGGTGATTGGTTTGGGGGAAGTATGGTTGAGTGGAGGGTTGTCGGTTTGGGAGTGTGAGTTTATGTTGAAATAGATTTCTGCTTCCATCGGTGTAGTGGTTGGTAGGTCGGCTTGGGGTACGGGGTCGGTCGGTGCAATAGTGGAGGACCGATGTCCAATCACTTTACCTTCCTTGTCGGGGTTTCTTGTGAAAGTCAACGTGATGGTTGCAATGATTGGGGGCTGTGTGCCCTGTCCTGTGAAGATAGGTTCCTGGGTAGAAATATTATGGGCCGACTTAAACAATGCAGGCAATGTCTCAAAGAAAGCTTGCAAGTCGCTATCTCTGTCAAATTTTTCTTTTATCGTCTTCGGAATTGCACTTTTGTATAAGTCAAGGGGGCTAACTGACTGTTGTGACGGTGCTTGATCCTCAGTTATTTGTGTTGGTGATGGGGACGGGGGCGTCAACACAAGATTGACGATGTTTTCAAGCGTCATCGTAGTCTTTGCTTTCTGTGGTCGACCTGCTTGCGCTCCAGCGTCGACAAAGCGCTAGAACTGGGTTTCAACCAGAACTTTATTCACGGCGGCATCCTCTATAATGTCGAGGGTCATGGATGCTAGTTCGTCCTCATCCTTGGATGATTCAGAAATGATAAGCTTGCGCTTACCTTTACCTTGTTGATGTTCTTGTGTTTTTATTTTCTTCCTGGCTGTTGCTATTTCTTTTGAAAGTTTTCGAATAATGCCTTTTGTAACAACATACTCAGGGTTGTCGGGTTTTGTCTCGCCCGTCGGTTCCTAAGTTAGGACGACACTTCCTATGGCCGGAGGAGTTATCTGTTGTTGTGGCTACGGCTTCGACTTTGGATTTGTGGTCTGGGGTTCCATTCTTTTTGCGGTCGGAGGTTTGATAGTTATCTGTAGTCGATCTGTGTGTTCGACCGGTGTCTCCTCTGACACAAATGTGTTGATGTAGAGGTTGATCTCATAGTCTTCCTCTTTTTCCTGGTCTGTGAGTGGCTCCTCGATCGAGAAGTTAATCTGTTTTGCTGCTGCTGGTACTGGTATTTTTGTCTTGGCTTGTCGAGACAGTTCTCGAAATATATGGTCGATAGATGGATAATAGTCGAGGGATTTGGCATTGGAATCCTCGCCCTGCATGTACCACACCGAGGTATGCTCAAGCTCCAGCTAGATGTGGGAGTTCGCAGGTATATTTCGTCAGATGTTTTGAGGCACCCTCCATCTAGTCGTGCGGACTTTGAGTTGTTGGAACGAGTTCTCCAGAAAATACTTTGTCGCGCTCAAGTTCATGTAAGGTTCCTTTCTGGTAGAAGAGTTTAAACCTCCACATGTCGAGCTTTGATTGTTCACAAAAGACCGGACTCCCCTCTGGGAAGATGTGGTACATGACAATCCATAAGATGAGGGAGGGGAACTTGATGATTCCCCTGGTTTCTTGACATCTTTCACAGATGGTCTTCACCATGCCGACGACATAATCACCCCATCTGTATATTTTTCCGTCGATGGTAATGGTGTCGACAGCTTCTAGCATCTCTAACTTGAGGTCGCTGCCTCAACCTACTAGAGTGAGTGTGATTGCAATGATTTTGGCCACAATCTGTGGCGTTCGGGTTGTGATTTGGTTAATCATCAACCCTTTGGAGTTTTTACCGGAAGGTGACCCAGTGAGCCCTTCGACTAGTCCTTCTTTGATTCCAACTAGTACGGGGTCTCTTTTATTAGAGAGACCGGTCAGCTTGGAGAAGATATCTCCAGAGATGTCGACTGGCTTGTCGAAGTAGAATCGGCCATTGTGATACCAACTGATTATGAACTTGACAGCAACTTCCTTCGTGTCACCAAAGTTGGCCATCAGCGGTGCATTGGCATAGCCGAAGAGAGCGTTGTTTCTGACTTTTTCTGCTGCTTGAGTCATCGTTTTGTTGACAAAGGCCCATTCTTGTATTTCGGTCCAGAGTTTTTGCCACGAGCCTTCCTGTACCTTGGCATTTTTTATGTTTTTCAGCCTGCAAACTAAAGGTGTATCCGCAGCCTGTATCTCCTTTTCTTTGTTCGAGGCTCTAGTTTGTTCGGGGGCCATTATGTCGATTTGGTGGTCGATGTCACTAAGGGTTTCTCTGCTTTTGGTCGACTGGATGCTCTGATGCTCTGTCTGTATAAGTTGCAGTGAATGAACCTTCGGCGATCCAGTATTTATAGGCGATGTTGTGGTTGTGTGTGGTGATGTGTGTATTAATGGTGGATGTGATGTTCCAGCTGGAGTATGCAAGTGTGTGTTAATGGCGAATTGCTTTCGGTGCTTGATGTCATGAATGCGCAATGGGACTATCGAAGTCATCGGTTGATGTCGGTGATGAGAATGGTCGACGAAAGTAGTCGGTCGATGAAAGTGGTCGATGGTGCTAGGTCGATGGTCATGATGGTGGTTGTCGAGATGGTGATTTCCTGTCATGATTTTCTATCTATAGGGTATTATTTTGTTTTTGGAATTTTTAGTTTTGTATGGATTTTGGTTGACGGTTATGGTCGTTATATGTTTTTTTTTTTAAATTAGTTTCTGTAGCATTTTAGTTGGGCTCCATTAATGAGCTTTCGAAATACCAGGCCTTGTAAGGTCCTTAGTCGGACTGATCCATTAGAATGTATCTCTTCGACAACGTAAGGTCCCATCCATTATGTGTGGAGTTTCTTAGGTTTTCCTTTGACCCGACTATTATATAGTAAAGCAAGTTCCCCAACCGATAGGTTTTTATTCTTGATGTTTCGGTCATGCCATGCTTTCTATTGTTGCTTCTGGATTTCTTGGTTTTATATAGCCATGAGTCGGTGCTCTTCCAAATTGCTGAGTTGAAATAGTCAATCCTTCCTTCCCTGTTCGACATCAACATGTAGTATTTCTACGATAATAGGTGTTTGTTGTCGGAAGTGTAGTGGAACTACTGCTTCTTGTCCATAGACTAGTCGAAAAGAAGTTTGGTCGGTCGATCGTTTATAGGCTATTCTATATGCCCATAAGAATACATGTATTTTCTCATCCCAATTGTCCTTGTCAGCATTACATATTTTAGTTAATCCTTTTGTTAATGTTTTATTGAATGCTTCAATTGCTCCATTCGACTGAGGATGATATGCTGTACTCCGATGGTGGTCAATTTGGAATTGGTCGGTTAGGGTTTTGATAGTCTTGTTGATAAAGTGTGTCCCCTGGTCACTAATCAAGGTTAGTGGACATCCAAATCTAGTGATGATATTCTTATAGAGAAACTTAGCAGCTATCTCACTAGAACATGTATCGACGAGTTCAACTTCTGCCCACTTAGTGACATATTCCACTGCAGTAATAATATACCTTGCACCTGATCTTTTTGCTGGGATAGGATAGGGTCCTATGAAGTCTATAGCCCAGATTTCAAATGTGAGACTGGGGTTTACTGATATCAAAGGCATTTCTGTACTAGGAAGGGGTCGACCTAGTCATTGACATCTGTCACATCAACTAACAAAATTTTTGCAATCTCTGTCGAGTGTCGGCCACCATAATCCTGACTATTGGATTTTCTTCGCAGTTTTGTCTTCTTGAAAATGTCCTCCTGCAGGTCCATAGTGTGCTTCATGCATAATTTTGTCTCGTTCATGTTCAAGTACATGCCTTCTGAGGATGTTGTCTAATCCCATTTTGTATAAAAATCCATTAATGAGACTATAGGGTGCAGCCTTCATAGCTAAGATCTGCTTTTTCTTGGTGCTCATACCTTCTAGTGCATGTCCATCTTCTAAAACCTGAGCTATTTCTTCTAGTTCTGTTGGGACTGCTTCTATCTGAAATAAGTGTGCATCAGGTAAGTCATCGTCGACTCCTGTCGGTTCTTCTCCTGTGTCGATTCGGGATAGATGGTCGGGACTGACATTTAACTTACCTGGTCAAACAATGACTTCAAACTCAAATTCTTGAAAAAGAAGTAGCCATCGGCAAATCCTTCCATGATGGAGTGGTTTATTGACTAGGTACTTCAGGGCCTGATGATCGGTATAGAATATAAATGGATTAGCTAACAGATAATGTCTATATTTTTGTAGGGAAAAGACCATTCCTAGGGCTTCTCTTTCTGTGGTCGAATAGTTTCTTTCAGGCTTGTTTAATTTTCTGTTGTTGTAAACTATGGGATAATCCATTTCATCATCTCCTGGTTGAGTTAGGATTGCTCCTATTGCTAGGCCTTATGCATCAATGTGAACATGGAATTTGATCGACCAGTTTGGAAACTTTAGGATGGGGGCTTCGACTAGTTTTCTTTTTAATTTATCGAATGATATGTGGCATTCCTATGTTCATTTAAATTCTTGGTCTTCCCTTAATATTTCTTCAAGAGGATAGGTCATATCTAAGTAATATCTTATGAATTTTCTGTGTGACCAAGTAGCACCCTGACTTGTTTGGGGTTTACTGGTGCTTTTAGGTCGAGGATAATTTTAATCTTTGCAAATTCGACCTTAATACCTTCCTTACACCTTCCTTACAGACAATGTGCCCTAATAATATCCCTATGGGGGTCACAAATATGCATATTTGATGTTTAGGGAAAGTTGAATCTCTCAACATCTCTCCAGCATAAGTCTGAGCCATTTGCAATTATCTTTTAGGGTGGAGTATATTGTCCAGTCATCAAAGTATACTGCCATGGTCTTATAGATGTATTCTTGAAATGTTTTGACAACAATTTGAGAAAACACTGCAGGTGCATTCTTTAATCCAAAAGGAATAACTTTGTAAGCAAAGGAACCAAATTCACACACAAAGGTTGTCTTCTTCTGGTCCTCTTTAGCTATTGGTACTTGGTTATAACTTGAGAATCCATCTGTAAATGAGGAGCATTCATTTCCTGCAACTTCATTCAAGATTTCATCTGCATAAGGGGTTGGAAATGGATCTGTCAGTGTTACTTTGTTTAGTTCCCTGAATTCGACACAAAGTCTTAGTCTGGTGGGGTCATGTTTCTTAGGTTGAACCACCATTGGACTTACCCATTCTGATTGGTCAATAGGGTAGATGATGCATGCTGCTAACATGTTATCAATTTCCTTTTTGACTATCTCCTTGTATTTGTGAGCTAGTTTATAAGGCCTTTTCTTGACAGGTCAGACATCAGGTTTAGTATCAATTTTCATTTCTCCCATTTCATGGACTAAGCCTTTTAGGTCTTTGTAATCTCTAGCAAATACATCTTGGAACTCCCTTATTAATTCCACTATTTCGATGGTCTGTTATTCGCTCCAGTAGTCACCAATCTTTGCCATTTTTGGTCGATCATCATTTGAGATGTCAAATTCTTTAGTTTTTACTTTGGCATCTAGCCACTCTGGTGCTTTGGCTTCATTGATCGATCGACTTCCTTCTTTGAACTGTGAGAATGTGGCAGGGAAGTCGGCTGCAGTCATTCTGTCGGTATCTATTTTTTCTGTTGTTTCAACTTTCAAGATGGTGCAAATAGGTTTTATTGTTTCGACATGGTTGGATTTCCATCTAAAGCTTTTTCCTTCTGTGTTTTCATTTTCTAGTTGTAATCATGTCGACTGTGGCTTTGACCTTGTTTGTATATTATTACATTTCCTTGTCTATCGGTGGTCTTGTAAAGGTTTATTTTCGGTCGGTTGGATAAATTCTTTAATTTGTTTCGCTGTTTCGACCAGGTTTTCATTTTGAGGTATAAAGTTAAAGTCTTTAATAAAATTTTCCCTAAGTTTGTGCCATAAGAAGGTTTCATCTCTAGATTCTTCCATCTTTTACCATTTGTTTGGTAATTCGGCTAGGATTGATGGGAACAAGTGGGGCCATGCTTGTTCGTCCTTGTATCCACGTCTTCTCCACTCTCTTTCACAGGTTCTGATATGATCTTCTAGGTTCTATCCTTGAGTGAATACAGGTATCTAATCTTGTTGTGTTAACTTCTTTCCTCCAAACCTTTCGACAAAGTAAGTTGAAGCAGTTGTCCAGGTTTGTAGCCTCGTCTGATGGGTATCCCACCATCTAGCTGCTTTCCCTGTGAAAGTTTCAACTGGGCTTTGAAGTCGGCCATGTTCACCAATATTTTTAGACACTTGTTTGACATGCATGACTGGTGATTCCCTTTCCGTATACCTTGGTATTTGTGTAGTATTCAGGTTGGTTGGTTGTAAGGTAGGGTGTTCCCTCATTTTTTTTTCAAAGATTTTTGGGACAATGGACACTATGAAGCACTGTTGGGTGGGATTTTTTTGTACTTTCTGTATAGTCCAGCACCCTCTTGCTTGTGTTTCATAGTTCTCGATCTCCCAATCATATAATTCAGCTTCTGAGTTATAACCAACTGAGTCTGGTTACCTAAGTGAAGTTCTCCATGGATGTTTGGTTCTATGTAGTCTGCATTGTTATGGATTTGGTAGAGTTGTTGGACATCGACTTATTCATCAATAGGTTCACTCCAAGGTTCCCCTTGAGATGGATGAATGGGTACAATGACCTTTTTTCCATCTCCTTTTAATTTGATTCGTTCCTTGTCCAGAGATATGGATGCTTTCATCTTTCTACCCCAAGGTCAACCGACTAGCGCTGGGAAGGAGTTGGATCCTTCCTTTGGGTCAATGATTTCAAAATCGACCTTGGTCGAGATTCCTTTTATAGTCGTGTCAACATTTTTCCAGACTCCAATGGGTTCAATTAGGCCTTGGTCAGCTAGTTTCAGGTATATTCCTGACTCATAGAGTCGAGGTCTGCCCATTTGTGTCCAAGTATCATGATTCATGATGTTTACTTGTGAGACGAAGTCGAGCACTACTTGTTGGACGTGGTAACCTTTGATTTCCAGGTCGACAAGTGGGTCAGCATCACTTTTGTCTTTTTATTTAAGCTACAGATGTTCTTTGTTTATTTTTCAGGGTTGGTACCTTTTATTTCATACAACAAATCGATAAACTGGGATACTGAATTGTCGGTTTGAATGAGCTGGATTAATTCATTTATTGTGTTAGGTCGACTGTTATGAATGTTTTCTTATCGTGCAATTTCTTGAAATACATGAGTTGCTTCTTTGTATATTTTTTTTTCCTTCAGTGGGTCAGGATAGACATTTTTCTCCTTTATTTTACTGATTTTGGGGTTATCAACTCCTGTTTTTGTTCCTTGTCGAGTTACAATATGTAAATTTTTGGTGGTTATTACATCATTTTTTTGCACACAGGACAAGACATTAACATTTTTTTTCGTATTAGTTTTTTCTAACTTGGTAGGGAAATCCTCTAGTGAGTGATCCCCTACCCCGCAGTGAGTACAGAATTTGAGATCAATTCTGTCTTTGTATGGATAGTCTGCATACCGATGACCCTCTTTATAACATGTGAAGCACTGGATGGGTCGACACGGTCGGTTGTCACAATTCCCAGGGAATCGACCTCTTCCTCCGTAGCCTAAGCGTCGGTTTTCATACATGCGCTCATATTGTCGACCATTGTATCTTTGTCCATTTTGATCATTTGCTAGATTTTTTTGCGTGTTATGTTGGGCTACTGCATTTGTTTGGTAGACCGCCTGATAGTTCTGTCGGTTCTTGAGGTTCAACTGACAGTCGGTTGTGTTATGACTTTTGGTCTCGCAGATGGCACACCGGGAATCCTTGTCGTTCTTCATGTTGAATGGGCTGTGTTTCGTCGAGTGATCTCCGTGCTCCTGGAAAATGTCGCAAAAGGACTTGGTCTGTACGAATCGAATTTCTTGTCATCTATATCCTTGTCGACAGTTATCTTTCGAATGGTCGGCTGTCAAGCATTTGGTGCACCAGATCTCCTGATTCTTGAGGCTTAGCTCCTTCAGAGACTTCTATACATTCTCTAGTTGTTCTTCCAATTTGTGGTCTATGGGGTAAGCAGGTATGTCTTCGTCCATCTCCACCTGAAGAGCTTTCATTAGCGCATATTCATAAGTTTTAAACGTTTCCAGACTGATGTGTCGGCGCACTTTCTGAGATAGCCCTGCAAGAAACCATTGGATTAGTAACTGTTCATCTATAACATAATCCAGCTGGCTCAGTAGGTCTTTCCAACATTTATCGTAGTCACGAATGAATTCCCCTGGCTTTTGTGATGTGGTTTTAAGTTTTTTCGCGGTCAGGTGCTTAGCATCTGGAGTTTTGAAAAATGACAAAAATTGTGCCTTAATCTTGGCTTTTGTCGCTCTAGGTTGTCTTTCCGAAAAGGTCATGTACCATGTCAATGCCCTTTTCCTTAAGGCTCCTGTGAACTATGCCATATGTCTATCTTCATCTGTAACTTGGTTGGCCTCCCAAGTCGACTCGCAGATGAACCAATGTCATCTGGGGTCCTCATCTCCCTCATAAAGAGGAATGTGAGCCGATCCGTGACCCATGTCTAAATCACTGTCACTACTCTCAGGAGGTGGCGACAGTGGAGGTGGGGGTGGTGATGAGGGTGGTGGGGTTATTTGTGTATTCGTCTATGAGAAACTCTAGTCGACGAAACTTCTGTTCCCGTCGGTTGTCGATTCGTCATCGACTTGCAGTCGGTTGATGTCTACTTCTGCTGTCGATGGTCCACTACAACTATTTGACCACAGTTCTGAATGTTCTGTTTCTTCTAAAGCTGTATTTGGAAGGGGGGGAACTCCTTCATGTGTCGGTAAGACCAAGTGGATACTTCAGTGGGAGGGTGCCGCTTGAAAGGTCACCCAATTCCCTTCCTCTGGTCGACGTATAATGAGGTTTCGTCCAGTGTATGTGTCGTCACCAAGTCGACTCCATATACTGAAGTCACCAGCTCATAGTTGGAGGTATTCTTCAATAATAGTCTGTATTCGAGTACACAAATTCAATGGAGAGAGGGTTGTTCCTTCATTGGGAGCTCTTAATTGGAGAGCTTCTAGCTTCTCTATCCACAATTCTTCCTCCTTAGGCGATGCTTCTTATTCTATGCCTTCTTCATGTCAGTCATGACCCGACTCTGGTGGATTCTCTTCCTAGTCATTATCCCTAGGGTTCCTTCCTCTGTGCAGCTCTAAGGCCCTTTCTCGTCTTGCTTCCCTTCTCTGGTGTCTCTCTTCCCTTTCTATTTTCTGAATGTCCAACATACCTTCGTATGATACTATTCTCTTGAGTTCCCTTTTAGTCGAATTCTCATTACTGGTGATTGGTATCTGTTTCTAGTTGACTAGGATCCACTATACTCTATCTCGACATATGACTAGCTACTCCCCCATAGCCTACCCGATGCTTTTTAGAAATCCCGGATAGTTCGGTCTATTTGCTTAGGAAGTATTCCCACTCCCATTATGCAATGAATTTTTCCCACTTCCTCTGCTTCTCCGCCCAGTTAGAGTTCGATGGCAGTTCGTGAAGTGATGGATGAGGTTCGACAATATGTCCTCCTCCTTTCTCGATCAAGAATTTGAACAGCAAGGTCGATAGGGAACATAGAAATTTTTCGGTGAGATCTGTGTAAAATTTATCCTTGACTATTTCCACCAAAGTTCTGTCTTCAACTACTTGTTCCTCACAGAAGTCGTCGGCAATTTTCTCAAACCACTCCGACAAGTTTGTTCTACCTTCGCGGATCAGTTTTTCCAACAACTGTTGTTCTTTAATCCTATCCGGCTTTCTCATCCAGGAATTTCTTCAAAATTTGGGGCACTGATTCGACAAACTTTTCATGCGTCTCTGTGAAATTTTTTTCTTTTTTTGTGCGACTGTTAATCTATTCCTCCGTGCGTAATTCTGTAAATAGTTTGCAACTTTACGTTCCCACCAGTCCTTAATCTCCTGCTCTAGTATCATCTGTTTCAATACATTCCAGTCGTGTACTACCAGCAACAGAACCAATGTTGTAATATTACAGATCACATAAGGTTACCAATAATACACACTAAAACATGTATAAATATAAAATAGAGACAAGAGATAAGAACAGATAGGTGAATAAACAAATTATATTATACAAATGAGTCCATACAACACAGAGAACTAAACTGAGTTCTCATCTGGCTCAACATCCTAATATATATGATTACAGAATGGTTACAAAATAACTACCTATCGGTTCGGTGAACCGACACGACCTTTAGGTGGCCGATCTAATCTCTAACTTTAGTCAGCCAACTGACTTAGTCAGCTGATCGACTAAGTCGGCCCATCGAATTAGTCGGCTAACGTTCAAGTTGACTAATCGACTTTCTCCTTCTACAGCATGTTTATTTTTATTTTTTGATTTTTATAAGTTTTCATTTTAAATTTACTTTACTTAGTTGTTTTCATACTTTTAATGGGCTTATTAGGTGTATGTATTTATGAAAGGTTGGATAGAGATATCATAAGGGTTAATGAAAGTTTGATTTCACAATCTAACCCTTTTTTTTTAAGCCTTTTTTCCAAAAACATTAATCAGACATTCCTGTAGCGCAAAGGTATAAAAAATGAACTAGAGCGCTACAAGAAAGTCATGGCCTTTAAGTTTGCTCATGATTTTTCAAAATTGCAAATGATTGGAGTTTTCCCATCTGTAAAAGGAGAATGATACATGTATAATCCTTACTAATCATTTTGACAAGTGTTCAAGTTAATCCAAGGATGATTCAGGCAAGTTGCAGCTGTCCGAAATTTGGGAAATAGAGATCCTTTAAACAGTAATGATAGTGCACGATGGGAGTAAATTCGGAGCTAGTTACGAATTTCTTGGTTGTATGAAATATTACAGAGATCGTGTTGATACCTGGCAGTCAGTGATTGGAAGAGATTGTGAGGAAGGCGGTTACAAGTTTAGGGTTTGCAGAGTAAGTGAATGGAGCAGTCGTGGCAGTTGAAGACAGAGCTATGAAGGTTACTGAATACCTGGGAAAACAAGATAGCATATTTTTAGCAACTGAAGCCATCATTACGATAGGTATGCAACTGATTTCCTACATCATTCATGAATTCGGGCTTGTATTGACAGAAGAGTAGTGATGGGCATTGATTAAGAACTGAATTAAGTTTAGGAACTCAATTTTTGCTCAATTGTTAGTCTATTCTGTCAATGAAATTGTTCTGAAATCCTTATCATTTTTTTTTGAGAAAAAATTCATATCAAGGGTTCTAATTTTCTCAGTCTCTGGTTTACTGTTGAAGTAACATACTTTTAAATAGTTTTAACTATTTTCTGAAGGAGAAACAGTTAAGGTTCAATACAGAAAATGAAGAGAAGTGGGAAGACAAACAGGGCTGAGCCTTCAGACATGACATGGGCTAAAAACTTTCTTGACAGTGCAAAATTGTTTCAATAAACAATATTCTTTGATGGTTAATTCATCCTCAGTAAAGAATAAAATTCCAGAACTGTTAAAAGATTCCTGATCTCAAGAAAATTTAGAAGAGGATGAAGACTTGTTTGAACGGGTAGAGAATAAGAGAGAAGATTCAGTTATTGAGAATCTTTCTCTAATGAAGAACACAGTTAAAGAACAGCCTATACAAAAAGGAGTGTGCAAAGATTATTGAGAATTATGTTCTGCTTTTTCCTGTTTTGGGTTATTTCAATTGAGTGCAGATCACGAGCTAATGGAGATGAATTTTAGAAAACAAAAAGAGGTTTTTGTTCACAAGATTCCCATCCACAAAAACCTCTCTCAGTTTTGTAATAGCTGTCAATTGTTTGCACAGGTGTCTCGAATCGAGAGATATGAGGAATTCTTTGAGACCTATTTTTCAGAAATTCACCAAATTTCCCAGGAATCTGATTTTGCTATCTTTAGCCAATTAGTTTTTAATCTTTGAAAGTTGGTTAATGTAACTACCGAGTAGTTACAAAATTGACCTAAAGAAGTGAATATGGAACTAATTCATAGGATCTTTGTAATGATATAAGGAGGAGAGACATACAATGCAAAGGGTTGGAATTTTTTGTACAAGGGGAGGCTTTGAAGCTACTGTTTACAGAGCTAAGTTCAGAAACACTTATGTATTTTTGATAACTGATTATGATATATATGCAAGATATAAGCCCATTTTACTCTATTTTTTGGTTTTATTTCTGATTTGTGTAATCACTCAGTTGACAGTTTCATTTCTTGTTTGAGGTTATTATTCATGAAATTCCTGTGAACTGTGGATGAAATTCAGTGTTTTGCTTATTATTTATGGTTTATGTTTCATATATTATACATCTCTATTCTTCATTGTTACATGATTTAGTGTTTGTCTTATCCTGATGAGATTTTTCCCTCTTGATGACAAATTGTAAAACCAAAACCCTAAAAAACTTGTTTTACTTAGTTTTATTTTATGAGATTGTGTTGGCTTGTTCTTTAGTAGTCTGAGAACAATTTCTGGCACTAACACACTCACTTGACATTATGACTGCCTTATCATGAAGAGAATTCGACCACTAAAGGGCCGACTTGCTCACCTCCATTGAACGAGGTATATACAGACGCTGACATGCGACTTGGGGATGGCTACTCGAAGTCTAGAGTCTGAGTTTCTGTTTTTATTTTGATCGGTTCAATCTAAAAAACTTTGTAATGCTACCATTTTATTTTAATGAAATTCATATTACATTATGTCTGATCGTGTGTGATTAGAAGAAGCATAACTCTGTTCGCTGGGAGGGCCCCTCGACAAACAAAGTCTTTAAATCTTTGTGTAGGTTTTGTTATTTCTTTCCTCTGCAATTAGTATAATTTTCTTTATAAGTTGTTTAGTTTTTTTCTGTAATCATTCTTGTTTCATGTAGCATGTATTTCAGTTTAATATGATGTTGAACATGTAAGTTCCTTTCTATCAGTCAGCAATCGGTTGTGTCTAATATATTTTTCAAGTTTTCTACAAAGTCTTTATAATTCCTTGCTTGATTTCTAGATTTAAATTATAGTAAATTTATTTCTGTTCATTTCAGTTTTTATCATGAATTTGCTTAAGAGTATGTTAGTTTGTTAAATGATGTTTTGAATTATGAAATTAGCTTAGGTTATATTGCTATGGAATTTAGTCATTAAAGTAGGTTTACTTCTTTCTTTTATATCGCATTAGTACATGCATAAGGAAGCTTCCCTTCAATAAAGCATTTACATTTAACGTTTCCTTAAAGTTTTAGCATTTTCTTCAAACAGACTGTCATACAAACAATCTGTTCCACCTTTTATACAGACCTTCATTTCCACCTGTTATACATTCGCTCATTCAGTCTTGTGTGTTTTTAATTTGTTTTAAATTTTATCTTTCTAGTTTTTTTATTCTATCTGAGTAGTAATTGTTAGATAATGTTTATATTCTATATTAAAGGAATTTAGATAAAATTGTTTAAGACTTCTTGTTAAAACTCATTTCTCCTTCCTCTTTTTACCTTATGCATAGGAATTATGTTATGTAATGTAACCCATTTTATTGATCTGTAATTGAGCCTTTGATTTAATTTGCTTCTTTGTATATAAGTTTTAAATTACATGCATTGATAGATTAGGTGTTTATAGCACAATTTGTTATTTTAAATTATACAATTGTGAAAAGGATCTATAAGATAGAACTCAAATCATCCTTGTAAGTTCTCCGTTTGTCCATAAACTATGTCTACCCTGATATAGTACTTTGTAAATAGGAGTTATTTGTGTATAAACAATCATGTTTACTATTTCCTGTAACTGTACATTTCTCAGTTTGCACATTTTTGTAGAGATCAAACTAGACTTAATTCCCTGTAGTGTTTATACTTCTTTTGAGAGCCATTTTGATACCCCTCCTTCCCCAGTTCCTATTACAGTAAATTCCTACCCTCAGAATAATCAAGGAGAGTGGAATTAAGATGATTTAGTTAGTGCATGTATAGTTTCTATTTGGTCATTTTAAATATTTTTCAATGTACTCATTTTCCTCAAGTAAAAATCAATCTCTCTAGATAGAATAATTTATTGTCATAACACTATTTACATTCGGACATTTATAAATGGTTTGATGTTACCTTTGTTTTCATTGACTTAATTAGATCCTTAAAAGTTCAACTTAAAGTCTTTTTATCTTTGGCTTATTAAAGTATTACCACGACACTCTCTACCTTCGCATATATTTTGTAGCAGCTCTAAGCCTACTAACCCTGATTCATAATTAAATATTAGGTAAATTATTCAAAACAATATTTTTCCCAACACACCCTCCAAGGCATGTCACTTTATTAGATTTGGATGGTTGCATCTTTTTCAATATTCACCTGATTTATGCTTTTGCTGGAAATATTGGCTCTTTCAAGAACAACCTTAGTCTCTCTTAGGAGTCATTATATTTTGGTTGGAGACCTATCTAGGTTTTATTAATTGTGGGTTTCAAATAGAGATACTAAGTATTATTTCAACATCCCAAGTCTACCAGTGTGTTAGATTGTCTACTAGAAGGAGAGAAAGACTAGCCTCAACTTATGGATCTCATGATTTTCTTATGTTTCTGGAAGATGGTAGCAATGTACTTTAGACCTTTGGATAGTTGGACTTGGAATTGGAGAACATTTCAAACCTCGGGGGTCCAAGAAAAGTTAATATTTGTGGGATTTTTTTTTCCCACTGGTAGTGTTTTGGGAAGTAATATGATGTTCATTCCACTATTTGTTGTTGAGAGGTACTAGGAATTATGGAGAACTATGGATTGCTTAAGATGCCATAAAAAATGTCAAAGATTTATCTATGCCATTAAGGGGATTAATTGGAGGTAGGACTACATAAATTAGAACCATATGGGAATTCTCGTGTCTAAAATGAGCCTCGTAAGTAAAATAATAAAATACAAGTTATGGATTTTTTAAGGAAAGGTAAAAAAACTACTTTTTCTATCATATTTTAAACTTATATCCTCGTATATTTAGAGAAATTTCAAGTGTGAATACTCGTTAGATGTGGAGATAAGTCTAAGATATGACATGAAAAAAAAAAGGTCTTTTTCCCTTTCCCTCTAAAACTGTTTACCCTTATGGTTGACATCATCATCTTAAATTCTATTGATTCTTAGAAAGTTATAATACATTATTGTTTTGAGGCTTGTTTTTTATTGTTAGATTTCCCTAATGAATACCTCAATTATGTCCCTCACCAACATAGTGAAAAACAATGAGAGTCATTGTAGTTCATAGAATTCTGAGGTTATGGACATTTAATGCAACAAAGAATGTTAGATAGACTCTCTAGACAATCTTTGTAAAAGTTTCTTCTGTAATACTTTATGGCCAGTGGTATTGGAGGGTCCATGGTATTATGTGTCAATTGGTACTAGGTATCCCATGGTATTATGTGTCTCATGGTACTAGTTGTCCCATGGTATTATGTGTCTTGTGGTACTAGGTGTCCCATGGTATTTCCCATGGTATTGACATGAAGTGAATGTTATAAAAGAGTCTATGGAGAGTTGTATAGATACAACATAGTGTCAAGAGTGATTCATATCTATTGTGTTTTTGATAGGAGTAAGTTAGATCTATTGTGGTGGTCATTGTCAATGTGTGTGTAGTATCATTGATAGTAAGCGATTAGATCTGAGAGAGGGAACTCTCAAAGGCTTGGGAGTGAGGGATTAACTCAGGCCAAGTTTGTTGATCTTGTTGAGGATTTTGGCATAGTTGAACCGAGGGAGAGTGAGGAATTGATTGAGATCTGATGTTTCATATCTGGAAGCCTGGTGTTACAAGGGTTGTTTAACAAATATATAATACAGATAAATTGTTTTCGTCTTTTCCCCATTGGGGTTTCCAAGGTACTTATTGAGTTCAATTTTCTCTATGTATTGTTGAGTTTCAATTTGTTATTGATTAATAATTAACAAGTTATTTATTTGATATTATAAACAAGTCTAAACTTAGTCAATTCCACATATCAAAGTGGGTCTGAGGAAACACTAGCACACGACCAAAAAAAAGAGGGAATCATGTATGGTATTACCATAGTATGGGATGTATGATGCATAGATTTGGGAGTGAGTTGTTCTGTTGGTTTGATGCAGCATTGTGATGGATAGATAATCCATCATATATAAATCTCAAATCATAGAGGATTGCGGTGGATCTGTGATGTGGATATCCAAGTGATTTGTTATTGTTGAGATTGGAATTGAAGATCACAAGTAGTCGAGCTCATGGATTGGCCACTCAGGCTAGAGAGAGGGTACGAAAAAAACATCATTGTTGCACATGAGTGTTTTGATACTATTGAGGAATAGTCACTCAACATGGATCTGACATTGGTCAAGACCAAGTCATAGATAAATCTCATGGTAGGAAGAACTAAGGGTTGATAAAGGGTCATCGCCAAGTGGTGGTTGTCATTGGATCGTGGAAGCCGACAACATTCGGTTATTATGGTTAGAATCGAGATGGAATATATCCACAAGATTGTGGTAGCATAAATATGTAATGTACCAACTTGGATATTTAGCACACTAAATCATATCAACTTACCAAACAAGAGACTAGGTGACTCAAAGTATGATTTTTAATAGGAATTGAAGTGGATTTTCTACTATGGGAGTAAAAGAGGCATGAAATATCAATTAATGTAATCTTAAGGTTCTCTCTATAATCTTTTATATATTTTAGAGAATTTTTAATTGGTAAACTAGTGAAATAGATTTTTATGACTACACAACTAACTCGACTTCAGGATGTCTCGAAAACTACCAATATGGTTCAAATTCTAAAACTCAGGGTTGGAATGGGTTAATTAGATTTATAATGAGTAGTATCAAGTGGAAGAATCAAATTTTGTTTTTCCTTGAGGTTTTTATGCCTTTATCACTGAAACTAGCTAGAATTTCAAGGCAATCTAGACTAGGTGCGCACAAGAGGACAGGAAACCATCTTTATTTTATTGTATCAAGTATATAAAATATCATAGGTATGATATTACATCAAGGGAATCCTTGTGAGCATAAATTATATCGGAAATTTAAGAGAGATAAGAATAGAAGAATCCTCCTTGAGAAAGTGTTGGAGTCATTTACCCAACATGCACACTTAGTTGGTCAATTTTGGCCTATTTACCCACTATCCTAAGTATAATTGACTTACTTGGCATCAGATGAGAACACTATGAAATCATCATGAGCACACCCACACCTTCCTTCAATCAACGAGGCCAACTAAGCCTTCACCTTCCATTAGGGAGGTTAACTGGGCTTCATCCTTCAATCAAGGAGGCTAACTGGGTTTCATCCTTCAATCAGGGAGCAATTCTATGGTGAAATGAGTGTCATAAGTGCACCTAATTGCTAACTGATTTTTGTTTCACCTAACAGTCAATTAAGCTGAGTTGTGAGGGTGCCTCCATCTATTATTTGTCTATTTTTTCCAATATTTATAAACTGGAGTCAACAGTGGCGCCTACAACCACTTCTGATGACAAGTGTCACTTCAGTTAACTCCATCTAAGCTACTTGGAGTTATGAATGCGCTAACTCCTTGATTTGGACTTGCAGTTACATGTGATGAGTCACTTCTAGTTAGACTCAGTCATTTATTACACTCTGATTCAGTTAGGACTTAGTGCGAGAGCCAATTATGGATCAGATCAATGGTTAACTAAGTGTGCCGATTGTGGGTGACATTTAGTTAAGCTACACCCATCCATGCAATTTGAATGACCTCCTTGAGTATTCAAATTGTCTTGGCATTCATGCATTCTACATGACATTATATTGTACTATCATTCTATTTTGATTATACAGGGTTTGCAAACTCTTATTGCAGTACCGTTACACCATTTGATGTCTAATTTGTCTTGAATAACTTGTAAGACTTTGTTTAGTCCCTAGATTACTATGACAGAATTAATATGGTATCAGAGCTCATGGTGGAAAAAATATCATTCTTCATGAGAACATGATTTTTCTGTATTTGGCATGCAAATTGAGCAAAAGCTCAAATTCCAACACCGCACCAAAATCCGAAGGTTTACCACTTAATTACCTAAGTAAAGGAATTGTTGATTAAGCTTGCTTGATCAATTATGTTGGGTCTGATGAAAACCTGAAATGTGTAGGTTGTTCGACCTTACAGTGGCTTTTTGTGTTGATTGTAGGTTTTTACAGGTTCACTACATTCGCTACAACAGTTTGATATGGATTCTTCCATAGATATTTTGACTCCTTTCAAATATCACCAGTGGAAAGGAGACATGGAGATCCAGCTCCATGCCAGAGGACTCTACCGGGTCACTATGGATATAGAAGAAGAGCCTAATCATGTTGTGGACAAGGCTATATTTTGGAACAAGATGGATGAAGCCTACGGTTTCTTGTGTCTCTCTATCTCTAAGGATCTTCTATTCCATCTCTCAAGATTGAAGACTCCGAAAGCGATTTGGGACCACCTTGCCTCCCTGTATGGAAAACAAGATGATTTGAGGGTTTATAAGATTGAAAACGAGTTGATGTCCCTTCAACCTGGAAATTTCGAGACCCTAAATGACTTTTTCACAAAATTCAAACATCTAGTCATTATATTGAATCAGTGTGAGGTGAAGAAGGAGGATGATCAACTCATCCTTTCCATTCTCTCAAAACTTGGAGCCAACTATTTAGTATTTGTTTCTACTTTCTGTGTTGGGAAGCTCACAACCCCAGGATGGAAGATGCCTACACTCAATGCCTTCATTGAGTCCCTAACAGAAGAGCATGATAAGCTTTTCTAGACGAGGATCATCAGATCCTCCCATGATCAATCCCTTCTTTCTTCGGGTCCCAAGGATCCAAAGGGTAAAGGAAAGAAGAAGAAGAATACAAAAACTAAAATCGAAGGCCAAATCCTAAAGTTCAAAATCAACAGCATGAAGAGCCTTCCGGCTTGAATAAACACAAGAAAAAAAGAAACCATGGGAAAGAGAAATTCAAGTGTTCATACTGCATGAAGGGATTCCACCCTGAACATGCCTTCATGAAAAAGAAACTTGATGAAGCTACTTCTCTCCTTAAGTGAAATAACATCAATCTTTCATAAATATTTCAGAGGAAAGATAATCAAGATCAGGAATACCAGCAAGAAAGGGGACATGCTCTCATGGCAAACACCTCGAAGTCCAAATCTCTCATCATAGACTCTGGAGCTTAGAATCACATGATGGAAATAAAATACTCCTTCTCTTCTCTGGACGCCGACAAAATCATTCCCATCCACATGGGAGATGACTCTACCATCATTTCAAAAGGACAAGGTACAGTAAATCTTGAGCATGGCTATTTTTCCAATGTTCTGTATGTACCATCTCTTGCCTCAAACCTATTGAGTGTCTATCAAATGACCCACACTAGAGTTCCCAAGAGAGTATCCTTTGGCCTAGATGATGTAGAAATTACTGAAACTGCATCAGGGAAACTTGTGGAAAAAGGCTCTGCAAATTATCATGCAAAATCCAATGAGTTATCCCATTTTGTGGAGGATGCAAATCCCACCGCTCTTCTGACTCATGGAAATGAGGCCAGTAGACTATGGCATGAGAGCTTCAGCCATCTAAACTTCAAATACTTGTAGAAATTACAGAAAAATTCCATGGTTGAAGGCCTAACAGTCATCAAAGCTACCACCAGAATAAAGGATGTATTTTGGGCAAGCATCCTAAGCATAAGTTTGATCAGGGGAAGGCAAGACGAGCATCAGAAATTTTGGGGCTGATTCATTCCGATATTAGAGAAAAAATTCCCACTGCATCCTTGAATAGATCTCGGTATGTTCTCACTTTCATAAATGATTTTTATAGATATACATGGGTCTTCTTCATCAAGAAAAAGTTAGAAGTCTTAGAAAAATTCACTAAATTGAAAGCATTGCTTGAGAATGCCTCCGAGAAAAAGATCAAATATTTGAGTTCTGATACTGGAGGGGAATATGTCAGTAATGAGTTTCTGCAACTATGTTCTGACAGTGGCATTTGGATCCAACATTCAGTTCCCTACACTCCCCAGCAGAACGGTGTAGCAGAGAGAAAGAACCGCTCTCTTAAGGAGATGACCACATGCATGCTGGAAGCCAAGAGTTTGGCTACAAATTTATGGGCTGAGGCCATGGATGTTGCTACATACATTCAAAACATATTTCCTCACTCATCTGTGAAATGGAATACCCCTTTCGAAGCCTACTTTGGACACAAGTCGGATGTGTCGAATTTCAAGGTGTTTGGGTCCACTGCATGGACCCGAATTCTGCATGATAAGGGGAAAGCTTTGCAGCCACAAAGTATTGAATGTCTGTTTATTGGATATACAGAACAATCTATAGGATTCAAGCTGAAAAATATCATAACAAAATAATTTTTCATTGAAAGAAGTGTCTGGTTCGATGAGCCTCTTCAAGAGGTAGAACTAGTGAAGGAGAAAACTCTTGATTTTCCTTCCTATTCTGCTGAATATTTGGATGGTGAAATTGGGAGTGATGACTCTAATTTTGTACCTCTTATATATGATATCAGTGAACAGAAAATATCAGGTTTAGAAATATATTCTGAAGTGCAATCACATCTCCCAACTTGGGCCAAGCAGACACTTGCTTTCGCTGGTGAAAACATTGGAAATCCTGATGATCCAAGAAGAACCCAGTCTGATTTCCAAAGAGCAGGTATTGTGCTCTCTTGCCATGATGATTTGTTGTCCGAAACTTGTTATTCAATGATAATTTCATATCCTAAATCTACTACCATGCTCAAAAATATCTGAGATGGCAATCTGTTATGAACGAAGAGTTTAATTCTCTTCGGAAAATTGCTACTTGGGAGCTAGTTTCTCTTCCACTTGGGAGGAAATTAGTTCAATGCAATTGGGTGTTTCAGAAAAAGTTTGTTGTTGATTCCACAATATTAAAATATAAGTCAATACTGGTAGAAAAATGGTTCTCCCAGGTCCAAGGAGTGAACTACCATGATACTTTTGCACCGGTTGCAAAAATGGACTCCATCCCCCTAGTTTTGGCAATTGCGGCATCCAAGCACTGGGAAGTCTATCATATGGATGTTAAGAGTGCCTTTATACATGGATAACTTCATGAGGAGATATACATGAATCATCCTGAGGGATAAATTTTATATCCATCTTTTGTTTGCAAATTAAAGAAGTCACTATATGGGCTAAAACATGCCCCAAGATCATGGTATTCCAAGATGGATTCCTTCCTTCTTTCGCAAAACTTTCAAATGTGTAAATCTGATCCGAATGTTGATATACAGAAGTATGATGGTAATTTACTTAAAATTGTTTTATATTTTGATGATCTATCGATTACTGGTATCACACTTGCTTCCATTTCATTCATAAAAACTGCCCTCCATGATGCATTTGAGATGAGCGATTTGGGGCTCTTGAAGCAATTTCTAGGGCTTGAAATTGCACAAAATTTTAATGGAATAATGGTCACTCAGTATAAATACATATAAGACCTATTAATTAAGTTTAACATGGCTGAATGTAAGGATCCTCCATTCCCTTTTCTTTCAAGGATCATCCTTGAATAAGGAAAAAGCACTCCACCCATGGATTGCACAATCTACCGCCAGCTGATTGGTAGCTTTCTTTACTTGACACGTTCTCGACCTGATATATATTATTCCGTGAATGCTATATCAAGATACATGTATAAGCCTCATGATATTCATTGGAAGGAAGCCAATAGGATCCTCCAGTATATTCAGGGCACCAGGACCTACGGCAGTCACTATGTTGCAGACTCTCAGCTAGAGTTGGTTGGTTACACAGATTCAGATTGGGCAGGAGATTCTATTGATCAAAATTCTACTTTTGGATATGTATTCATGTTTGGTGGTGGCCCCATTTTCTTGTATAGCAAAAAGCAGGCTGCCATTGCATTGTCTTCAGCAGAGGCCAAGTACAGGGGAGCAGTGAATGCTTGCATCCAAGTTGTTTGGTTGCAAGGCATTATTACGGAGTTTGATTTTGGTAGTGATTTTTCTACTATCATATTTTGTGACAATCAAAGTGATATTAAGATCTCCACATATCTAGTTACTAGGAAGAGGACCAAACATGTAGAGATACACATGCACTACATCAGAGAGTTGGTGCATGACAGGACCATTGTTCTGTAGTACTACCCTAATGATGAGCAGGTTGCAGACATCTTCACCAAGATATTTTCAGAGAAGAAGTTCACTTACCTACGTTCACTATTGGGGGTGAGTTAATTAGGGTGATCAAATTACTTCTCTAGTGTTCAGCTTAAGAAGGGGGATTTTCCCACTGGGTTTTCCCTCTTTCCTCACTTAGATTTATTTTTTAGCATTGTTTGAGTTACATTATTGTATAGGGTGATCTATGGCCTTTGTTGTCGGGGCCCTAGAATTTCATGCATTTTATTTTTACTCCTCCCAAGTATAGATTAAGGGGGGGTGTTCGAGTCATTTACCCAACATGCACACTTATTTGGTCAATTTTGGCCTATTTACCCACTATCCTAAGTTTAATTGACTTAGTTGGCATCAGATGAGCACACCATTACATCAACATGAGCACACCCATGTCGTCCTTCAATCAAGGAGGCCAACTAATCCTTCACCTTCAATCAGGGAGGTTAACTGGGATTCCTCCTTCAATCAGGGAGGCTAAATAGGCTTCCTCCTTCAATCAGGGAGAAATTATGGGGTGAAATGAGTGTCATAAGTGCACCTAATTGCTAATTGATTGTTGTTTCACCTAACAATCAGTTAAGATAAGTTGTGAAGGCACCTCCATATATTATTTGTCTATTTTTGGCCAATATTTATGAACTGGAGTCAACACTAGCACCTACAACCATTTCTGATGACAAGTGTCACTTCAGTTAACTCCATCGGAGCTACTTGGAGTTATGGATGCGCTACCTCCTTGAGTTGGACATGCAATTACATGTGATGAGTCACTTTCAGTTAGACTTAGTCATCTATTGCACTCCGATTCAGTTAGGACTTAGTGTGAGAGTCAGTTATGGATCGGATTAGTGGTTAATTGGGTGTGTCGATTGTGGTTAACAATCAATTAAGCTACACCCATCCATGCAATTCGAATGACCTCCTTGAGTATTCGAATTGTCTTGGCATTCATGCATTCTTCATGACATTTTATTGTACTATCATTCTAATTTGATTATACATGGTCTGCAAACTCTTATTGTAGTACCATTACACCATTTGATGTCTAATTTTTCTTGAGTCAATTGTAAGACAGTGTTTAGTCCCTAGATTACTGTGACAGAATTAATAGAAAGGACTCAGAATCATGAATAACTGGATTGGAAGGCTTCTTCAATAACAAAAAATAGATGGAATTTAATTGGATATGATCTTAGGACCTGCAATAAACTCAATAATGGAGACTGGATATCTTCATCCCTGCAAAAGAAGCATGGGGCACATCTCCCAAGTGTAGAGGAAAATATCTCTCAATTCATTTCTTCAACTGTCAAAAGATGGGCTAGGGGTGCACACTCTTCCTTTTATAGACTAAATGATAGATTGTTGAGAAATTTAAAGAGGATAATGCACCCTCATGGATGCATAAAGTTTCCTTACTTTCATGATTTACCTTTTTTTCCTGCACGGTTTATATTTTACTACTTTTCTTTAATTTTTGCTTTTCTTTTCCTTCCCCTTCTTTTGCTATGTTTTCACTGCTTTTTCCTTGTTTTCTGACTTTATTCTTCTTTTTCTTTCCTTCCTTTTCTTTTCCTACCTTGCTCTGCTTTTCATTAATTTTTCCTATTTTTCTACTTTATCCTACTTTATCTACTTTTTGCTTTACTCTGCTTTACTACCTTGGCTTTCTTTCTGCTTTATACCTGCTTTCACAACTTTATTCTCCTTTTCTTCTTTGAGCTATTTTTTTTATTAGTCTTTATTTCCCAATTTTCTTTCCTTAATTGTTTTATTCATTCTTTCCTCAACTTTCTTCATTTTATCTTTTTTTGGCTTTCCTTCTTGTGCAAGCTAACTTTGGTCAACTTTCCTCCATCGCTCCCTTGCATATTATTTCCTTTTTATTTTCATAGATAAAATATTAATTTATGAATATAACCACTAATAAATGCCTCGTAAAACTTTATTCAATTATTTTAGCCTCCCCTAATTAATTAGTACTTTGCAACTTCAAAAATTAATCCCAAGACATTTAATTTTATCTCCTCAACCCAAGGGACTAGTTGGGTTAGGAACTCAAACCTTGAATCATTCAAGAGGGGACATGGTAGTCCTCCCCTCCCAATATTGCTTGTCCTCAAGAAATTTCAAACTAGTATGTTGTAAGATGTCTTCTCCTTCCCAAGTAGCATCCTCACTAGGAAATCCTTCCCATTACACTAGATACTCTTTAACGAGTTTGCTTCTCAACTTATTTTCTCTAACCTCTAATGTCTTCTTTGGAACCAACACCGGATTCCCTTCATCATCTAGGGGGGTAGCTCTTTTGAAACTTTCACTTGCTTCCCTATTACCTTCTTGAAACAAGACACATGAAAGACATTGTGTATGGGCCATAGAACCTTGTCTGCAACTTCTCTGATGCCTTAGAATTCAAACAGGACTATCTATAGGGATGCCATCTCAAATAAACCATATATCCCTCTTGGAATATTCACTCCACTCTTTTCCTGCCTGCAAACAATTTATGTTGGTTTTGTGCTATCAACAAGTTTCCCTTAATAGTTCTGAACATATCTTAACTCTCTTGAATCCAATCTGTTTCCTTCACTTCCTTACAATCACCAAATATCAGATCAGAAAAATTAGGTGCATAATAAATATAAAGCGTTTTGAATGATGGAGCTCCAATGGAAAGATGGAAAGTAGTATTATAGCAGAATTCACACAAATGAAGCCAAGTTGTCCAGTACTTTTGTTGCCTAGTAACATAGTTTTTCTGGTACCCTTCAAGCCACTGATTCACTCTCTCTATTTTTCCATTAGTATGTGGATGGAATATTTTACTAATGTTCAAACTTGCCCCCACCAGCTTTAAGATTTCTTGCCAAAAATTTCTACTAAACTTGTTGTCTTCGTCACTAATGATAGACTTTGGCATTCCATGAAGTTTGAAGACTTATTTAATGAAAATTTTAGCCACTTGATTGGATGCAATAGTGATGGTGACTTCAAAAGAGTGTGCATATTTGGTAATCCTATCAACCACAAAAAAATACTATCTTTACCTTGGATTTCGGAATTCCGATGATGAAATCCGTTGACACACTTCCCATTTATGCTCTGAAATAGGAAAGGGTTGTAGGAGCCCTGTTGGATTTGTATGTTCTATTTTTTTTTTGCTATCATGATGCGCATGCTCTTACATACTCCATAACCTATTTCTTCAAGCCCTTCCAAGAAAATTTTTCCCTCACCTTCCTATATGTCTTCACAAACCCTGGATGTCCAGCTAGGGGCACATCATGGGAAGATTCCAGGATTTTCCTCTTAAGTGATGATTCTGGAACTAAAATTAGTATATCCTTATGATATATTATATCATTAAGGAACTTGAAAGCATCATCATGAATTATTCCATCAAATAAATCACAAGCAACTGATTCTTGGCATATTCAACTCCTAACTGTGCTTTCCAATCATCATGAAACTTCAACAAAGCAAGTATTTTTTTTCTAGAGAGGACATCAACTACAACATTCATATTATCCTTCTTGTACTCAACGTCAAATTTGAATGCTTGGATATTACTTAACTTCTCGATCAATTGAAATAATTTGTGATTCCAAATGATACAAGGATCCCATAACCAATTCGGTAGTGCATCACTATCATGAATCTTCTTCTTTGCAATAATTATTTTCATTCATAAAAAAATCATATCTGTTGATCCAAATGAAAACAAATAGCCCAAAATCCTCCTCAAGTAAGGTAGCAGTTTCGAAAACACTCGCCATGTCGACTAGTCTATCCAACCAAGT
Organism: Pseudotsuga menziesii; assembly: GCA_001517045.1. NCBI lineage: Eukaryota > Viridiplantae > Streptophyta > Pinopsida > Pinales > Pinaceae > Pseudotsuga > Pseudotsuga menziesii. The sequence goes on along the minus strand of LPNX010935476.1, from coordinate 7,847 downwards.
CAAGTAAGGGTCCCATGTGCTCCTATGCATGATGGAAAGATCATACGGCTTCCATGGAAACTCGTGTTGCTAGTCACATGGTAAGACAATATCAGTAAAACAAAATATTTATCACAGTAACAAAAATAAGTGTTACCTCCATGAATCTCCTTCTTTGTTATGTTTCCATCCACCCAATCAATAGGTGAATAGGGCTCTTTTCTTTCTAGTCCAAATCAGGTGTAATCAACCACCTTCTTCAAATCTAAGTCTTATTTTAGTATAGGTATATCATGAGGTATCTCTCCCAAGATATGCATGTCAAACCATTCCTTATGAATGCAAGCAAGTCTAGTGCATCCTTGATCCTTCATTTTGTTAAATGTACATCATCAGGAGTCATTCTCCATGAGAATTGTGTTGTGTCAAGTCCGGAAAGTATGTTGTATTAAGTTCAACAACCTCTTTATGAGACTTGTGTTGTATCAAGTCCAGAACTTATGTTTTATTAAGTTCATCAACTTATGTTGTATTAATTTAATATCATGTGTTGTATCAAGCTATGATGTTGAGGGTATGAGAGATGATTGTACTATGATCTTATGTTGCATTAATATCATGAAATTATGTTGTATTAAGTTCAAGTGTCTTTTGTTGTATCAATACTTTAGCCTTGTGTTGTATCAAGTATGGACATGTGTTGTATCAATTCAAATGATTCTCATAGACGGTACCCTGTGAGATGGTTCTCCTTAACTAGAGATGGTCTTTTGTTGTATCAAGACCATATGACTTGTGTTGTATTAAGTCATGAGTATCTACTATGTGATTTATGGCTAGTCATGGTCTCTAGGTGCTATACGTATCCTTTAGGGATTAGATAACCCTAGAGTGATTTACTTTAGCATATGACTAGGGTAATACATATGATAATAGGTTGGGAAACAATCTTCTGAGTATGAAATGATAAAGATGATTAATTAATTAAACACTCATGGACCATGCAAAATTTAATAATTATAAATTATATGAGCACATAGATATAGTAAAATTGAATTTGCATATGTCATACCTCCATCCTTGAACTCGAAATTCAAAGGAATTAGCTAAGTCTAAGTTGTATAAAATAATTTATAGTTAATTAAGGAATCTACTCCTTGATTTATGCAAATTGGTTGTCGAAGATGACACTAATGGTGAAGCACTAAATACATTCAGTTAAACTCCTAACTAATGGTCAAGAAATTAGTTAATCAATTCACACTTAGTTCTAATCAATTGCATTCAGTTAATTTTAGTTCATATCAGTTACATTCAGTTTTTTTCAGTTCAGTCTAGTTACATTCAGTTACATTCACATATGATTCAGTTCAGTTCAGCTACATTCAGCAGTTCACACCAGTGATATAATGGAGGGCGCATATCTTTAGTGTCGTAGATAATATCAGTTGGAAACTTGGAACCAAGTCAAGGAAGGCGTAAAAGGATAATGTGTATACATTGTTCATAGTTCCTAAAGGCATGCAACCATTTTCTACCTCTCATTGTATGAGTGAATAAGATTGTTATTAAAGTGTTAGGCACTTAGCAAGGTTCTAACAGTATTATGAGTGATCTCTATTCTTTAGTGTTGCTTAGATATCTCTTATCAGGTAATATGCAAGTGTTGTAAAATCATTCTCTACATTTATCTATCATACTCAAAGGATTGTTTGTTGTGTTTTTCATCCTCCAAATTCGGAGGGTTTTCCCAGGGTACATCATGTGTATTATGGATTGAATAATTTGTGTGCTTGATTTTTTTATGAGATCTACATGCATCGGATTTGTTTATCAAAAGTTTTAAAGTTCAAGTATCTTCATTATTACTCAAAAAATTAACGCATTCCAGTGATATATTTATCTATCGAATCCCTAAATAGACAATCACCTTTGCTTGTTTATTCAATAGGCATGTCTTCAAATATCTTCTCCATAAATAAGAACTTCTCGTCCCTCTTCTCAAACTCAACAAACATTAGGCCAAGAAATTTTCCTTCATGTTTATTCCCAAGCACCTGCAAATTTGCATCTTCTTCATGTTTATCCTCCATCACATCCAAAGTATCTCCTTTCTTGCAAGATGAATAAATAGAGTTATGGGTGGCTCCTCCATCGACCAACATAGTAACTACTTTCCCTTACACCACTCTCTTGATTTTGAGGCTATGGAAGAAAGGAACTCCTGATAACATAGAAATGTTTCTCACCTCATAAGAAGGTTCTTCATCAGCAGTCTCATAGACCACTTTTGCATCCATGTGAGGCCCTTCTTATTCTTCCTTAGCTTCGCTCTCTGAAAAGATTCTATGTAGTGTTCCTTCCCCTTAGAAAACTTGTGCCCAGGAACCCAAGGTTCTTGGCAAGTGAAACACAACTTCCTCCTCCTCAATTCATCTCTATCTCTATAGAAACTGTCCCTCCTAAAATTTCCAGAAGGATTCTTCATGGGTGGTATTATTTGGTTCTTGAATTGACCTCGATAATTCGATCTAGGAGGGAACCTTGTACTTGGAATAACATCTTTCCAGTTTCTTGTTCCATTCAATGCATCTTGAAAAGTAGAGGGCTTGTAGGATTTCACCAAACCATTAAAAGGTTCTTGCAATCCTTCAATGAACAATGGGATCAACTGAGCTTTTGATATATCAGTCACCGTGAAATCCAACTTCTAGAACTCAGAGATGTAAGCTTCAAGAGTCCCATTTTTCTTAGCATGTGCAAACTCTTTGAAGGAGATTTCAAGGTCTCTTCTTTCAAATCTATAAATCAACCTTCTTTTGAACTCATCATAAGTGGTCACTTGATCATGTCCAAGGATATTCATCCCATGAAACCACCAATCATTTTCTTCCCCATCTAAGTGTAGAGTGGCCATCTTGATAGCTTCTCTCTCAGCCATTGGATTTAACTGAAAATATGTATCTAGCTTTTGGATCCAAGAGCTAGCTGTGCACTTTGGTGAACCATCAAAGTAGGACACATATATTCTTCCAATGAAATTCTTCACCTCATAATTCTGATTATGGTTTTGATAACCACCTCTTCAATTGGTTTTGTATCAAAGATTACAAAACTCTTTGAATTTCAAATCTCTTCAACATTCTTCATTCAATGTGAGGTATTCAACATGCTTGTCCCCCATGGTAGCAATGTTTTCATTATGTATTTCCAAATATTCTCTTTGCTCATCACAGAACTTGGGCATAGTAGGCCTCGATTGATTTGGAGGATCCTTTGTGAATTCATTCATCTGGTTATGGGGTCTAGTAATTAAAAATAAAAACTCTTTAGGGCTCCTCTTTTCTTCATGTAGTGAACCATGGCTCCTTCCTTCACCATTATTGTTCTCCAGATGCTTGACAAGGAATGATTTGGTTTCTTCTTCGGACAGGATGATGTTACGGGTCATGTCTTGGAATCCTTTCAACATACTTGGAATCATAATTTGGATCTCACCATTTCCACCCATACTATGTCTTTCACTGTCTCCTTGGAATTTTCCTTCAATAGAACTCATTTCATTAACATCATCCCCTACATGATCTTTCTTCTTCTTTGGATTTGTATCTCTTCTATGGCTCATTATTGAACACTAGAGAAGGTTTATAGGACAATGCTCTACTGCCACTTGTAATGTATCAACTTGGATATTTGGCACACTAACTCAGATCAGCTTAGCAAATAAGAGACTAGGTGACTCAAACTGGGATTTGTATCAGGAAATGAAGTGGTTTTTTTACTGTGGGGGATGAGAAGCATGAAATATAAGTTAACATAATATTAAGGTTATCTCTAGTAATTTTTATGTATTTTAGAGAATATTTAATCGGTAAACTAGCGAAAGAGGTTTTTAGGACTACACAACTAACTCGACTTCAGGATGACTCAAACACTATCAGAATGGTTCAAATTCTGAAAATTACGGCTGGAATGGGATAATTAGCTTGTTAATAAGTAGCAAAAAGTGGAAGAATCAAATTTGGAGTTGTATTGAGGTTTTAATGACTTTATCATTGAAACTAGCTAGAATTTCATGGCAATCTAGACTAGGGGCACACAAAAGGACAAGAACCCATCTTTATCTTATTGCACAAAGTAAATAAAATATCATAGGCATGATATTACAATAAGGGAATCCTTTAGAGGTTGAATCACAGCAGAAATTTATAATAGAAGAATCATCCTTGAAAAAGGATTGAGAATAATGAAGAATTGGACTAGAAGGTTTCTTCAATCATGGAAAATGGTTGGAATTTCATTGGATATGGTCTCAGGAATTGCAATAAACATGATGATGGAGAATGGGTGTTTTGATCCCTACAATAGAATCATGGGGAAGATCTCCCATCTTGTACTAGGGGGGCATCTCCCAAGTTTAGAGGCAAATATCTCTCAATTCATTTCTTAAACTTTCAAAAGATGGACTAGGGGTGCGCACTCTTCCTTTTATAGACTGGATGATGGCTTAATGAGAAAGCTAAAGAGGTTAATGCTCCCTCATGGATGGATACATTTTCCTTACTGTCATGCTTTACCTTGTTTTCCTTCATGCTTTAGCTTTTACTACTTTGCTTTAGTTTTTTGTTCGCTTTTGATTTTCGCGCTTTTGTTATGTTTTTCACTATTTTTTCCAGCTTTTTAGCTTTATCCTACTTTTTCTTTCATTCCTTAGCTTTTCCTGCCTTGCTATGCTTTTCACTGCTTTTTCTACTTTTTATTCTTTATTATGCTTTATCGTCTTTCTGCTTTATCCCGCTTTACTCTGCTTTACTTCCTTGGCCTTATTTCTGCTTTATCCCTACTTTCATAGCTTTATTCTCTTTTTTCTGCTTTGAGCTATCTTTTTTCTTTAGTCTTGCTTTCCTGATTTTCTTTCCTTAATTATTTTATTCCTTCTTTCCTAAACTTTCTTCATTTTATCTTTTCTTGGCTTTCCTTGTTGCTCAACCTAACTTTGGTCAACTTTCCTCCATTGTGCCCTCGAGGATTATTTCCTTTTTATTTTCATAAACAAAATATTAATTTATGAATATAGCCACTAATAAATTCCTCATAAAACTCTATTCAATGATTTTAACTTTTCCTAATTAATTAATACTTTGGAACTTCAAAAATTAATCCCAAGACGTTTAATTTATTCTCCTCAACCGAAGGGACTGTTTGGGTTAGGAACTCAAACCTTGAATCATTCATGAGGGGACATGAGAAAATAACAAAGAGTTGCACAGGAATTGTTGTGGACTACTATTGGGCACTGGAGTTAGTAGTAAGCTGAGCAGAGGTTGTGTAGAGGATTTATCCAGTGAGAGTGTGGACAGGAGCTCATGGGTGGAAAGTTGTAGAGGATGGTGAATCTGTAGTGGCCAAGTGTTTGGTGGAATATTGGGGCCGAAGGAAACATGGGAAAGGTGTGGCCATTAGAAAAAGACATCGGGTGGTGAATACTTGGGAAGTATAGTTTCTAGAATGACACTTGACTATGGCGACTCAAGCGTGGACTATGAAATGATGAGCCATGGAGAGGAGTGCAAAAGAGACAAGCAAGGAGTTGTGGAGGATTGATGAATGTGAGGTATGCAGCAACATATGCAAAGTTGTCCGATGAAAAGATCTAGAATCTTGCAAGTGGAACCATGAGCTCAAGAGGTGATGATGGTCATAGAGTAAGGTCATGGTTGTAGCCATCGAAACATAGGGACAAGAAAACAAAGCTAGGTGCATGGAGAGGTATAGGTGAAGTCACAATTTTTGTAGACACCAGTTGGCATGGACTAAAGATCCATCAACAAAGATGCAACATAAATAAATTGACGCTATTATTCATCAAGGCCAACCATTGGAATAACAGTTAGTCACCACAGGGAAGAAAGTCAAGTTGCTAGCAGAGATCTAGAAGCCACCAAGTGAAGCATCCACCGAGGAAATTTCAGATAGGTGCCAAGCCACCGAGGATCCAAGAGGGTACGGGTAGGGGGATGGTGTGCCTAGAAAAAATGGTTGTGAGCATCCTAGGGAAACTATAAAAGAAGATCATGCAGGGGAAAAGGGTCAGGAAAATTTCGAGCAACAATCCCAGGAAATTCAGGCATGCCCAAAAAGGTCATGACAACTTTGGGCTGCCCAAAACAGACCTCAACAAGCAAGAGGAAAAGGTTTCGACAATAGGAGTTTGTTGTAGGAAGGCTTGGGTAGCATATCTGAGAATTGGGAAAGGGTATAGGAAGAAGGTTTGGGAAGTGCTCAAAAACCCCCAAGTAGTAGAAAAATGTTTGAAGTGTATAGGTTGTTGTGACAACCTATGGTTACCATCATAGGGAGTTTGTAGCAAATTTCCAAAGGGATTCTAGAGTTTGACTCAGTGTCTAAGAGGGAACGTGAGGCTCATCTCATCAGGCCTATGTGGTATGAGATAATGGAGGAGCAACACAAGGATCCATATCATATTCCTTCAAATCCGTCAACAAGGAATTATAGTTCAGAGGGAGCAGTTGCAACCAAGGACTATGTTGATCATGGAGGAGGTGGTGCCTCTTGAAGTACCTCCCTCACTAAGAGGGAGTGTTAGTTTTGGTAGCTCGACAGGTACTTCTACATTGGGGGTGTCTAGCAATGTAGAAGGGGTCGAGATAGACCATCTAGACAGTCTTTGTAAAAGTGTATTGTGTAATACTTTATGGTCAATGGTATTGGAGGGTCCATGGTATTATGTGTCATGTACTAGTGGGTGTCCCATGGTATTGACATATAGTGAATGCAATACAAGAGTCTATGGAAAGTTTTATATATACAACACAATGACAAGAATGAGTCATATCACTTACATGTTGGATATGAGTGAGTGATATCTCTTGTGGTGGCCATTGTCAATGTCTATAATATCATTGATTGTGAGTGATCAGTGAGTGATCATATTTGAGAGAGGGAGTCTCTCAGAGGATTGGGAGTGAGGGATTCACTCAAGCTAGGTTTGTTGGCGTTGTTGAGGGTCTGGGAATAGTTGCAACAAAGGATAGTTATGATTTTAATGAAACCTAGTTTGTCACATCCAAATTCCTGGTGTTGTAAGTGTTGTTTAACAAATTTGCAATAAAGAAAAAATGTTTGTTGGTTTTCCTCACTGGGGTTTCTAGGGCACTTCTTGTGTTCGGTTTTCTACAAGTGTATTGTTGACTTTTAGGGTGAATCCATGGACCTAGGTAACACTTTTTGGCAAGCACATTTTGCCAAAATCAAAAAAACGTACCTCGGTCGAGGGCTTGTTAAGCCCTCGACCGAGGTATTAATACCTCGACCAAGGTTTTTTGAAGCCCTCGACCGAGGTTCGTTTCAGCCCTCGGTCGAGGTATTTACTAACCCTCGGTCGAGGTATCAAAACCTCGACCGAGGGTTAGTAAATACCTCGATCGAGGTACCTTCTCAAAAAAAAATTTATAAATAGGGGCCGCGCGGGCCCCAAACATCATTCTCAATCACTCGACCGAGGAACGCAGCTCGACCGAGGGATAGAACTCGACCGAGGGACAGCGACAATCTACCAAAAGCAACCCCACCTCCTCAAAATTTTGGAGCCAAGAGGTAACCATTTAAATTGTTTTTCTCAATTTAAATGGAATTTAAATTTTTTTTTTATAAATTTATAAAATTTTGTAAATGTATATTTTAATAATTTTGTTTTGAAATTTAGTAAATGTATGTTTTTATAGTTTTGTTTTCAAATTTAGTAAAATTATATTTTTATAATTTGCATGTTTAAAATGTGTACCGGCAAGCAAAAATGCTGTCGGATTTTTAAAAATTTGTAGTTAAATTGAATTTTTTTGTTAATT